>JAQIXP010002016.1:0-16299 GCA_034700285.1 Proteroiulus fuscus | reverse complement strand
GTGTTATCACAGTCTGCTTTAAAACATTTTGGGCAACCATGGAAATAGCACCCCTGAAATTCATAAATAGTGTTAGTGGTAGCATCGTACCCGTCAACGTAACAACCATCAATCTGAAAAATTACACAATAGGGACACGGCATTAGTTTTTTAGTTTTTTTCTGAAGAAATTATTAAAAATGGTAATGTACACTCACTTTGTATTCACCACCATTTCAAGCATGTCTAATGTGTCCCAGAGTTTAGGTTTGAACCCACTGCAACCAGTGTATTGCTTTAATGCTTTGTTTAGAACGACCTCCATAACCGCACTGCGGAACAATGGCAATGGAGTCTTTAAAGCATATGATGAGTGCAATAAACCAACTGACAGTAGGATGAGAGTGTGATACACTCGATCAGTGGGTCCAACTCAAACATACTGCGACATATGGCACGAAATTTTTTGTATCCCTGTCGCAGAATGGTGACATCGGAGGTGCAGTAATCCAGTAGCTCAATTTGCATATCAAAGATGTAGTTGCTAGCCTCCTGTTGTCTGTGCCATTCAACCAGCTTGGTGCGGGCAATGGTGGGAAGTGAATCGGGGCTGTAGTATTGGAGTGCAGGTATAAAACCACGGTACTGCTGATTGGCTCTCACATTAAAAAGATGGGTAAAATAACCCTTTTGAAGTTCATTTAATTGAAAAATTGCAGGAAATTTTGAAAGAGCCATAGCCAGAAAGTTAAATGAATCTATAAATTTTAATTTCATCTGAGGTAGGGTTAGGCTCATAAGTTTACTTCCTGTGAAAATAACATCTGGGTAGGTATGTCTTTCACACAGATAATTTATAACAAAATACCCATCATACCCTTTAAAAAAATGGACAACAAAGATGAGGGGTTGTTTGGGTTGACCTAGTATAATGGGATAGCCACAACGATCATTGAAAATCCATTGACAGAAAAGGTCACGTACGTTTGACCCTTCAATGTTTTTGAATATTTTTTTCTTATTAGAGTGACCATCCTCGTGCTGCACCATCACGAGGTTTGCTGTGTGCACCACCCTTGCTTCCACCTCATTTTCTGGGGCATTTTCTGTAACTTCTTGCATGGCCTTAAAGTCAAAATAAAAGATGATGGGTGGATTATCGGGATTTTTTTTATATCTTTTATTTCCAGTACCATGCTGCGGTCCTTGACCTGCATTGGGAATTGGTAGGGTGGGTTTCTGAATGTAACAGAGATCATCCTTAGCCACCTTCTGCTTACAATACAGACATGGATGCAACCCGCATTCGTGGGGCTCTCCCAGTCGTACAGATCGCAGGCAAATATTACATTGTTGAATTGTCTCACAGGTGTGATTAAGCAAGTGTAACCTTTTACAGGTTTCCCCCTTAAAAAATCTACAACACTGATCACACTTTAACCACATGTTATTTGCGGTAGGTTGGCAAGTTGCATCTCTACAACTATGGCATGCATTAACACAATTATGCAGGGCACGATCGACAATTCCTATTAAAAACAAACCATTACAAATTCCATTAAAATCTATCTTACACTCTTTAAACTATAATGACAGCTTATAAAAATTACCTTTAAGACAGTGCAAACAAAAGGAGGATCTGTTAAACAATGCTGCCATGCTCTTGATCACCGAATAATGTTTCTTGAAAAGCAAGTGTCAAAGGTTTCTCGCAGGTGTCTGGACCAATGAAGATTGGTGTGAAATTAGCTTCTGCCGAAATCACATAAATCCTATAGCCCATAGCCTGAAGATGTTCTTGAAACTTTTGTATTTCCGGAACACCACCAGCCCTTTTTGGAACATTTGCCTGCTCATACAATGCATTTGCCCTTACTTGCTGAACGTGATTACGTGAATCGATTAATGATCTATAGGTTGCTTTTCGTCTTTGTTTTTCAGCAGGGGTGAGACCAAGTTCTTCAGATCAATAATATGCCATGGCCACCACCAATGCTCTTCCAAGACAAAGAACATCACCATTGGCATTATTATCTTTTATAGTGATGGCACATTGCTTGACATGCAACCATGCAGCAAGACTTACACATAACCTATCACCACAACCTCCTAATCTGTTCCATTCAGATTTATGTGCAGGCATGGTGGTGTGGATAATGTTTATCTCCACACCCTTGGCCTCTAAACCCAACTTCCCATTGCTCTGGTCAGTTTTCATACTCTTCCAGAACACGTTGACCCGTGATCTCATCTGCTTGCATAAAAGGCATATTAAGGTCACGAGGCCATGCTAAGCTTCGCATATGAAACCTGACCATGTCATGGTCTTGCATATTATTAACTATACGAAAAATGGCCGAATCAAAAATTTCGACAATTCTATCTGCATATTGAGCAGGTGGAATGTCTTCCAGGGCAAGGAATTTAATCCGGTGATCCATGCCAGTAGTGTTAAACTTGGGGATGGCAACCACTTTTCCACGGCTCAGGGTGTAATGCTTCTCGGGGTCAAATACGGGCGACTGTGGCGGACTGGGAATAACCTGTTGCATAATGAATGAGTTATATAACAAGGGCCTCCATTTTTAACCTAAATATCTCACTATCACTCATGACTTACTTCTATGTCTTGTGAGGAATGTGTACGTTTGGATGGGGGATTCCTGAAATTTCATTGTGCTGCAAGCTGGAATAAACCGCTTGGGCAACACATTCATTTTGAGTTAAAGGTCAAGTGGCTAGGAATGTTTGAATATGCAAATTCCTATAATTGCCTATTGTATTATTTTAGATAAAAAGGAGGGTTTTTTAGTTTAACAGGCAGTCTGAAATTAGACCAGGCATCGGCCAGGCAAAGCCTTGCCCAAAGTGAAATTAAGTTGGGTTTTCAGTTAAAAACACAGAAGTGTTAAGGGAATAGTGCATTTTCTCCAAAGACGAGTAAAGGAAGCTATTGATACGTGGACTCTGTGTAACTGGACAGGAATGTTTGGCTCCATGTTTTTGTACAGGAGCAGAAATAAAGTGAATATTATTATCTGCCATCGTGATTGGTCTGATTAAGAGGACTGGACTAACAGTTTTAGGGATTGTCGTAGTTCACGCCACTAGTTAGTGCCACTGGAATTGGAGACGTGTGAATCGACTAAACATTCAATTAGGTAATTATCGGCGGTTCCCGGGGTAAAAGGTAACGTCCAAGGACACTGTGACAACGAAACCAGGTGATACCCGCATTCAAAAACCTGAGCACCCTCACATGGTGGAGGTGCGGGGTATGCACTTGAAATACGTCGTACCTGCAAGTACTACTCATCCGTTATTGTGCCGTTGACCGACATTACCAGAATTGTGGTGTTTGGTGATTGTGGTGAAAGCCACCAAAACGTGGACGGAAGAAGGTTGTAGCGGCAGAGGACCCTGTGTCAAAGATAGAGGTCGCTGGACCCAGTGGATCATCGACACCCATACGGAGTGACGCCGGATACGCCACTGCTTCCGAAGGACCTGCTTGGACAGTTGAGGCAATTAGTCCATTGGTAGACGAGCCAAAAGGGGTTATTACGCGTGCCAAAGCTGGTAAGCAACGAGTGCAAAATCTGCGAATCAGTAGGGCCAAACCTGGTTCCCCGGTTTTGTTAACAGCCAGAGGAAGCGATTTGGATGCTACGGTCTACGAAGAGTTTGGTGACCTAGGCCTTCAAGTACACATTGACGATGTCAGTGATTCCGGACGTTCGCAGTCAGATACCGGTGGAAGTTCCAAGTCTGAGCATTCCGACGAGCCATTTTTCGACAGTGTATCGAATCAGCAGTTGGCTAACGAAAGTTGGAGAGACGGTATGGCCAATCCAGGATCGATAAATGACTTGATAGCCGCTATGGGAGCAATGATGCTCCAGCAGCAACAAAATGCGGATTTGCAAGCGCAAAGACAGGACCGGCAAGATCAACGTATCTGGCAATTGTTGCAAATGCATGCTCCTCCCGCTGGGGTGGCTGCTGCAGTACCGCCAGGGGCACCAGTTGTACCACCTGTGGCTCCTACTCGAATTCGTCCGATCCTGCCTAAGTACGATGGAAGCACAGATGCGGATGATCATATGGAGGTATTCGAGTCCATAGCCGCAACCGAGCAGTGGACGGACGCCGAAAAGAAACTGCATTTTTATAAGACATTAATCAAGACGGCCCAGACATGGTATGTCTGTGAGCTAGTAAATATCCAGGCTGGCGATTGGGGGAATGAAAAGCGACTCTTTTTGAAGTTCTTTCGTTCATCGACATTTCGAGCCGACCAACAACTATCCGCAATGCAACGTCAACAGTTGGATGGTGAATCGGTTAGAGACTTTGCCAACGAGAAGATCCACTTATGGAAGCGAGTGAATCCCCTGATTGAGGAAGAAGTCCTTGTGACCCATATTATTGATGGACTACGACAAGAGATTTATTCCCGATTTGGAGGAGTGCATGTGAGTACGTTGGAAGATCTATTACAGTCAGGGCTGGCTGTGGAAAAAATAATTAAGAAAGAAGGACGACCACTGGATGTCCTCCCTATCACTGGAAAAAGTGCGATTCCGAAAGGGGGCGTCAAACCAAAAATCCGTGTATTCCAACCGGCATTAGGAGTACTCCAACGGAAAAAATTGTTACGCCGCTCGTACCCGTAGCTAGTGACCATACAGGGAAACGTGACATTATTTGTTATAATTGCTACAAACCGGGACACACTGCGCGATATTGCCAAAATCCATCGATTCCTCCAGGGACGAGCGGAAGTTTTACCAGTACCGGATTTGTGCCTGTGCCGGCAGTACAAACGGTGACCTATCAGGAAAATTAGGACGAAGATGAAAACGAGGGGGAAGTCGCAGGAGCCCTCTTTGTCAACAGTACGTACCTAGCAGATCATTTTGGTAAAGAGTTATCAGATACTGATGACTCAAATCCAGAAGATCTTGTGCCCATTCGTGAACCTCAGGCGGTTTTGGAGTATTGAAAAAGATTCCAACGGCCTCGATGTTAAAGCCGTATATGTCGAACAGGCGTCATTTAATGCTATCGATGTATGTGCTAGATGGGAGCGTTTAGAATATCCTCTTCTACCAGTGGATATGGACGAACAAGTGGGAAGTTTATTCATATCCTATGAAGAATCTCCTGAACAGGATAATTGTGACTTACCCAGTATTACTAACTTGCTTGAAACACCAACCTCGCCGGATAATAACAAAGAAACAATTGAATCCAAGCTTGTCTGTATATGTCCTCCTACCAAGCCAGTCTGTCATGTTAATTCAGCAAACACCAGTGGTACAGAACGCGAGCATTCGAAAATTCAAAATGCGCGCCTTAAACAAGTTGTGGGCGGCCATTGCAACGGTTGCCATGGTAACCATACGGATAAAGCGTCATCAAGTTTGCCAGGAACGAGAATATTGTGTAGTGAGGACGAGGCTAGAGCCAACGTATATCCGCCTGTTAACGTTTGTGCTGCAACCAAGAAAACAGCTGCTTTTTCGATGGCATCCTTTCGTAACTGTGACAAAGAAGACCTGCAAAATCCGATGGAGGATGAACAGATATTGTTTGTAAAACGACGTTTAATCACGGTGAAAACCTTGCGAGCAGCAGGACTACCCCGTAAGTTGTTTCAATATTTCGACCGGTTAAAAACTTTGGATGATCACGCGCACCACGAGGCCGCAAAGACAGGCAACATGGCGACTTGAACGCGTGTGCGATGTGACGCGGAGACCAAAGAAGGTTTGATCCATCTATATGGGGAAAAATGTTACGCATTATACCAGCTAAAAGTATGTATGCAACATGTCAACGTGCATCCGCCTGAAATAGCCGACCCGGACCGTGAGTGGAGTGATGAAGAAATGCGGAATCACAGCTTGTTTTGCATGGATAAAACGGAGTTGCGTCGCCTCATGGTCCAATTTTTCCTTGGAAAGCCAGTCGCCTTAATCCTGAAACACATTCTCATCAGCTGGAGGCTCAAATATTATGAGCGGCAGATGGCTCAAGGACGAGAGATTGTGTCTATGCCAGAATGGTTAATCGGGCATCCCTGCCATGCATTCGCGAAAAGTCCTTTGACGGATGTAGTCATTGAATCCCCGAACAGTCGTTTGATTTGGGTTGTCTTCTGTCAAGAAGACATATACGTCGTTGACGCTGATTTCGGGCAACGGAGAGTCACCCTTTGGGCCGGACTGCCCTTAGCGGTGATGACTGACTGGATTCGAGAACATCTAGCTCGTCTGTGTAACCGATACGCTCGACGGGGCTGTGGATGAGACTACTATGACAGCAAGCGTTATCCCACTCTGGGAGATTGTGCTCCGTTAACCATGGCGGTAGAAGTAATCGGGCGTATCTTTGGCGTTCCATGGATGCCTCCCACAGATGTGGAAACCACCGACCGGTTGATGATTTTGCCACGTTTGCGATGACAACTATTCATGGAACTGTTACCCGAACCCGATCCTGGGACCGAGAACAAGACAAAGATGCAGGATGAAACGATGATGCAAAAGGACCATCCCATGCCGACCGACCGGACCCATTATACTCGACGGTGAATACAAGGGGTATTCCGACGTGCCTGTATTTTGTTTGTTTTGAATTTTTTTTTTGAAAATTAGTTCCTAACTTGGTTTGTTTTGTACAGCTTCCTTTACAGTTGGCCCGGATAGTTAACGTTTGATTGATAAGTTATTGTAGATTGTCCTTCGGCTATGGGACGAAGCCCAGAATAAGGGGGGGATGAGGAATGTGTACGTTTGGATGGGGGATTCCTGAAATTTCGTTGTGCTGCAAGCTGGAATAAACCGCTTGGGCAACACATTCATTTTGAGTTAAAGGTCAAGTGGCTAGGAATGTTTGAATATGCAAATTCCTATAATTGCCTATTGTATTGTTTTAGATAAAAGGGAGGGGTTTTTAGTTTAACAGGCAGTCTGAAATTAGACCAGGCATCGGCCAGGCGAAGCCTTGCCCAAAGTGAAATTAAGTTGGGTATTCAGTTAAAAACACAGAAGTGTAAAGGGAATAGTGCATTTTCTCCAAAGACGAGTAAAGGAATCTATTGATACGTGGACTCTGTGTAACTGGACAGGAACGTTTAACTCCATGTTTTCGTACAGGAGCAGAAATAAAGTGAATATTATTATCTGCCATCGTGATTGGTCTGATTAAGAGGACTGGATGAACAGTTTTAGGGATTGTCGTAGTTCACGCCACTAGACAGTGCCACTGGAATTGGAGACGTGTGAATCGACTAAACACCCAATTAAGTAATTATCGGCGGTTCCCGGGGTAAAAGGTAACGTCCAAGGACACTGTGACAACGAAACCAGGTGATACCCGCATGCAAAAACCTGAGCACCCTCACAGTCTAAGGAGACGGGGCCTGGGAAAAATATTGGCTGTCAAACAGGCTGTGATCTGTTGAAAACACCATGTTATTCACAGGTGGCAGTGGGGGTGATGGCTCAACTAATGGAGCAATTAGGCAGCCTGGCATGTTGATGTTGGGCACAAACTGATTATGGCGCATACCAGATGGTCCAGGTTGTGGACTAGGAGAACACTGGTGTCCATCTCCTCGTTGCCATTTATGAGGGTTATAAGTAATGGGCATGATAGTGGTACAACCATTTAAAACAGCATCAAGCTCTTCTAGAGATATAATTGGCCACAGAGGGTGTTCAGGTGATAGTGGTGGAGATAGTGGTAAGGATAGGACATTTAAACTGCAAGGTGAATTGGCTAAAGACCAGTCCAGCTCATTTTCTGGTTTAGATTCAAAATGGGGTATGACACTCATCTGGGAATCTGTGAACCCATTCCAAGAACTTGATTGGGATGGTGTTACAGTCTTGCGATACTGTTAGGTTTTCACTAAAGGGCATTACACTCATCTGGGAGTCAGTGAACCCATTCCATGCACTGGATTGGGAAGCCAACTCTTGAGATGAAACAATAGGGTCAAACTAGGACATGACACCCATCTGAGAGTTGGTAAACCCATTCCACGCACTGGACACCGACTCTTGAGATGACATTTAAGGGGTAAATTCCACCATGACACTCATCTGAGAGTCAGTAAACTCATTCCACGCACTGGATTGGGAAACTGACTCTTGAGACGAAACAATGGGATCAAATTGGAACATGACACTCATCTCAGAGTTGGTGAACCCATTCCATGCACTATATTGGGACCCAGACTCTTGAGATGCACAAATAGGGACAAATTGGGGCATAATATCCATTTGGGAATCCGTGAATCCATTAAATGAACTAGACTGAGATGGAAGACTATTATGAAAGGGTGAAGGTGGTGGTGTTAATGTGGCCAAGTTATCTATGTCAACCCTAGGTGTGACTGGTTGAGGACTGTCAGCTATAGGAAAGTAGTCCATCCAGTCAACACCCACGACTGCCAATGGATCATCTAAAGACACTGACTGCTTTCTTTTATGGTTGTCCGCATGTTGGGAGGGTTGGTTTTGAGAGAAGGGTTGGTTTTGAGAGGAAGGTTGGTTTTGAGAGGGAAGTTGGTTTTGAGAGGGAAGTTGGTTTTGAGATGGGGGCTGTCTGGTACTATCATCCAGGTAGGGCTGAGGAGCTGCTTTGCGATTTGCATCTAATCCACCTTTATTACATTTTTTAGTGTAAATTTACATTTCAATGTATGCAAAGATCAGTAAAAATATATTAAATACACACCTGTTTGTTAGCCTCTAAGTTGTGGAAAATTTCTTATAAAATACAGCATGATCCTTATCAGCCATGCTGGGTATCGCTCATTTCATGAATTGGGCATTTTTTAATCTAAAAATAGGGGTTTTTTACTGACCAGCTATAAAAACTGACTAAGATACATTTATGTCCACATTGAATATATGTATATATATACAATGTACACATCACTGATTCATCAAGAATTTATTATAAATAAATGCTTCTAACAGTAATGGCTGACATTTTGTTTTTTAGCAAAAAAAAGGTTACCAATAATTTAAATAGGACATACTTATCTAGCAAAAATATGCACTAAATACCATACTATATGAATTACATACTAGTATCATTATTAAGTATTATTTTTCTGTAAGCTTGGTAATGTGTAACAGTAACATTGATTGCCAATCACAGGCATTCATTAAACTAATATTTATATTTCATATTGACATAAATGACTACACTATGTTATATTTTTTTTCTTACCTTATACTTTTGATGCAAGACAGTTTGTTCTTGTAATTTTTGGTGCTACTGTTGTTGTTGTTGCTGCTGTTGTTGTTGACAATCACAGTCACAAACACACACACAAACACTGACAATCCAATTTTTTGGGTAAAAACCTTTTTTTTTCAATCAAAAATATTAATTTTTCAACTGTTATAGCACAGACTAAATTCCTAACTGCACACAATCAGTGTTTCTTTGAAATAATAAATTTCAAAATTGGTAACCGCTTTTTAGGCCTATCTACGATTGGTTGAAGGTAGTGGTGTCATTGTGACATCACACCTAAATAACTTTTTTTAAATTGTTTTTTATGCCTCCCCCTCTTTTTTTAATCCAACGTCACTGCAACAAAACATTTTAATTTTTTATTGATCATCCTCGGCATTTTTAATTAATCTGTTTTCGACCATCATTTGCTCATCATCAACAGTCAACTCAACTCTCACATTTTTTCAACAATGGATTACAGCTCCAATAGTTCCGAAGCTTCAACTGTGGATATTAGTTCCAATAGTTCCGAGGCTTCAACTGTGGAGAATGTGCCCAGATTCAAAGTTGCCCTCATACATGGATTTTCTGAGGATGGGGTTTACCGTGAATTTTTTATTCCAGACTTTTATGAAATATGGCTCAGAATGTAGCGTGAGCCATCACCACCGTATTTAAGCAATGTAACGGTAATAAACATTTTAAACCGTTACATTTACGACACTACTGGTGATGGATTTATCCTATCAGTAGATGAGGTGATCTCCATTTTTACAAATTTACTGGAATATTTGGAGTTATTATAGGAGTCATCCCCTCGTGAGTAATACAATACTTTACTGTTAAATATATCTTTTTAAAACAATTAATTTTTACTTAACAGATACAACACCCAGTGTGGATGTCCATATTTTCTATTTAGAGTAGGTCTGATGCAATGTTTATGTATGTAATCTATTGTTATATATCATATAAACATGTACCAGTATTTAATAATGTACGCAAATAAATACATTACTTTTTAAATTGATTTGTGTACCTTTTAATCATTTGTTTATTTTTAATTACATTGAACCACACTCCAGACTAGATGCTAGACGTGCAGTAATGATCCGTATTTAAAACGATTCATGAGATCAATGCCATCTGCTAACCAGTTGTGCAAATTGTAAGAAGGGTTCTAGAGAATGGACATGCCAATACACTGGCACCCCCTGCTATCCACAATTAAACTTTCAAATTGTGTCTGAGCATGCGCAATTAAATTTGTTGATGTGAATTTTAATGATTGTGTATTACTTTTTTTTACGTCTTTTTTTGCTAGATTATTTAGCGCAAGATTTACCAGACGAACACTAGACGTGATCAAAGGGTTGTTACAACATAAACAACTTTTTTTATCCCGTTTTTCTCACACTCCCTAATTTCTCATTTATTGCACTTAAGTGTTTTTATTGCCCCCCTAATGGATTTAATTACCCCTACTTTAAATTTTATTGCCCCTCCCCCTAATTGGTATTTTATGACCCTATTAGCATAAGTGAGTGGTAGGGGTGGAAAAACCATCTACTGCCACCCACTTACGCTAGTTGGGCATACTATACTACTTGCCTGTTTAAATCATCTAAAGAAAAATAGCTTTGGTCAACAATGCAGTGCACAATAAGATAAGCTATTTCATTTACTAAAACACCTTGAAAGATAACGTGCATAATATGAATTACCAAGCATTTAGTAATGTCAAAGTTCGGTACATCATCAAGCACACTTTGCTTAATAATTCCAAAAAATTTAGACCAGTATACACGGGCTTTTGGTGTTAACGTAACATCCGTTACAATTTTTACCTGGTCACGGTGAGAATCTAAACTTCGCAATTCAATTTGGTCTTCAGAAATTATTTGCCCAATATTTTCTTTTTTGACAGTGCAGTGTCGGCAAAAATGCTTTGAGAAAGATGGACTTTCTTTGAAACCTCCAATGTAGTTACTGGCCAGTGTATCACCAAGAAAAGCCAGTAACCCACCATGCAAATGCACAGTTTTATCTGTAAGTTTAAATTCAACACCTGCTGGTGAAGATAACTCCTTTAAACCACTAACAAAATCATATAAAATTTTGTCTGCTCCATATTTTTTAAAAACATACTCTTCACCACCCCTATAATCTGAATGGTTTGTATTTGTGAATGGTATTTTGGGTCTAAATTTACCAAACACCAATAAAACACTACAACTTTGTGTTTGTTGGCTTTGCTTCCTATAGGATTTGCTATCTCGACATCATTATAGTAAGCTACAATTTGTAAAGCATTGCCATGAATAGAAAATATTGGGTGTTCACAACAGAATTTTCCATCACACATGTCTCTCATTGCATCAGTACTTTTGTGTGGGGTTTGTATTTCTGCAAAGACCGCAGGATCATTGAGTCATCTTTTCAGACTGCTTAGTAAGGGAACCACATAGGCATTTTCTGATACTTCTATGGCATGTCCATTTTTCCACTTATAGATGTTTCCCAGGGGCACTTTAACAACGTTCAGCAAATTAAAGTGCTTCTTAAAAAAATTGGTTTGCTTGCTTCCACTCAGTAAACTATCAAAATAGCTTTCACATTCAAAAGCTTCAGTCTCAGTGCTATCTTCAGTTGAAGCTGATTGTCTTAATATTTCCTATTTATTGCAAGCATTAAATATTATTAATAAACTGGTTTAAATTGTAAAGTTATCGTAAATTTAAATTAATTTACAAACTAAAGTCATGCATTCTGTAATTTACCTTATATCTTGACAAGAACAAGCTGGTTATTTCCCTTTTTTCCATTAATATTGAATCTATTGCACATTGAGATAAGGAATGCTTCTCCTTAAGTAAAAGGATGCTTTGGCCAATTGTTTATTGTAAATTATCAATGTTGGGCATGGCATCTTCAACTTCTATTAAGGTTAATGCAAAATGCTGTTATTTACCAATTGATGCAGTAGATACAAATATTTGGTCACTGGTCAAAAATGTTTTCCATAAAATGCACAAACCTGGTTGAATTTCCAAATTGTCTCTATTTACTTGTAAATCTTTATTTAATACAAACTGGTCCAAAGGTATGGCAATGGAATCATGTGCATGCTTTCTCTTCATGTGCACTCTGAAGTAATTCTAATTTTTGAAAGAGGCCAAGCATAGTGAACAACTTATCCTAAAGTTTGGTTCCTTTTTATGGTATCTAATTACATGTTTAGTTAATTTTTCTTCATCCAAGAAAGATAGAGGGCAATGTGGACAATATTTCAATTGCAAATTACATAAAATCAGTCCAACAAAGAGAAAAAACTAGCCAATGCAATTTTCCATCATCTTGTCTTACACAGATGCAACTTGTGTTACACAGGTGCAAACCATAAAATGCCTGTCATTTAGTTAAATCTGGCAGCACTGCATAGCATTGAGAATTGCAATTTATTTTAATTTTCTACCAAAATAATGATTAGTATGTTGATAATTCATTATTAACTAATTAGTAGCTTTTATTAGAGGATCTGTATTAATGCTTATTCAATATAATTTAATATTTCAATAATTGTTTAAATCAACAATTAAAAAATATGTAACAAAGTGCAAAATGAAATATCCCTTAACAGGGCCCCTATAATGACAGCCTAATTCCCTTACAGTTAGGGTTTTCCCCTTTGTTTACATTTTGTCAGTTAAACAGAAAACGTTTCAACTGATAAGAAAGTTTGGCGATGCTTACTTTTTTTACCAGCACTTGCTTACAACTATCCACTAGAATATTTTTTAAATTTAAATTATGGTTACAAGAACTGTACTTTTGGAAATTGGTGAAAGAAGAAAAGTTGTAGAGTTTAAAATTTGTGAAGGCAAGTCTCACCTTGATTTACTAAAGGCAGCATTTCAAAACTTGCTTGATAAAGATGATGACTTCAAAATGAAGTCTGGAAGTGCAACAATTATTTTTCAAAAATACAATTCAGTTTTTAAGGAATATGTTGATATTGATCATTTTGACTGCATTGAAACTGGAGAAAAAATACACTGCCAAATTGAAACCAACAGTATTGCAAGTGCACTGAATTGTACCCAGGAGCAGCAAGTTTCAAAATCATCAAATTTATCTGAAATGGAATTATCAGTGCTTGTGCCAACTGCAATTAGTATTGGATCTGATTTAAAAGACAATTCAACAAGCCATCACAACTCATCAATTATGGATGAGATCAACTTTGAAATTGTAGATATTCCATTTGGACAGGATCTGAGCATAAGTGGTGTGGAGGTAAGCTTGTCAATTCATAATTTAGTTACCAGTGCCTAAATTTCTAATTTAGAATGAAATACTTTTCAAATAAAAGGCAATGTGTCTATTGATATCATGTCATAATCACTTTTCATGAGCATGAATAAATCATGAATTTTCAAAAAGTTATAGCAATGTAATAGTGCCAATAGTGGTGAATGGAAGCCAATAATACAATACAATTTACTCCATTTGCCACAGAAATGGAAAGCATTGATGTGCAAGAATTTCACTAGTATATATTTTTTATGTAGTTTTCTTGCTTTGCAACCAATTGAGCACAAGACTTGTATGTGTATATTTTTCAAAAAATTAATTATATACTTTTAAGCCCAATATTAAACTGGCTTAAAAGCCGGTGTGGCGCTGCTAGCAGTCAAACAGATCAGACGTGTTTTTTCTTCGCTCCTGCTTTAGTGTTCTGATTACCGAGACAAAAAAAAAAAAAAAAAAAAATTTAAGTGTCAATGACCCAGTTTTCTCAAAAGTTTAAAATAGGACGAAGTAACTTAATTTAACAACGAAAGTAAATACTCAAACAAAGGATTAAGTGATAGTGTTTGCTCTCATGGAGTCGAATTCATGGCGGATCTCAATAGGCCTTTTCAACGGAGGAAGATCAGGGTCAGTGTCTAAAATTAAAAACAATGGTGAATCCACAAAAAAGCTTCATTATCCAAATCTTTTTTTATCAAAAGTACTAATTATGATTCTCCTCATGATGGGAAACATTGAATCAAATCCTGGCCCTAATAGTTCAAACCCGAACTCAAGTGACCTTCAACATTCCATAAATTCCACTGACGAAAACACACTCACAAAAACAGCCTTTAAAGAGCTATTTTGTGAACTTTTAAAACAAGAAATGCCGACAATAATTTCCCCTTTGGTTCATTCAATTGGCGTTACAAATTCGAAAGTGAATGACTTGGTTTCTGAAATAAAAGACCTAAAAGAAAAAAATGCTGTCCTTGAAAAAGACAAGGAAACGATTCAAAAAGATTTAAACAAAATCAAAGATAAACTAATAGAATTAGAAGACCGCTCTCGCCGTTCAAATTTGGTTTTTTATGGAATTCAATCTTCACCAAAGGATAATCCAAAGACAAAGCTTGAATTATTCCTTGAAAATTCTTTGAAAATAAAATGCAATCTGAGTGGCCGTACTCACTATCTACCAAAGAACAACAGACAGTACAAGCCAATAATTTCAAACTTTACTGATAATGAATTGCGTAATAATATCCTTCAGAGTGCTAAACATCTGAAAGGAACAAATTTTTGGATTGAAGAGGATTTTTCAACTGAAACTAAAAAAGCTCGAGAGAAACTAAAATTCTATATGATGGAGGCCCGCAAAGAAGGCAAATTTTCCAGATTACAATACAACAAACTAATAATTGATAACGAAATTCTAGAAGCCTCAGATTTTGAAGATCCTCCACCAAAGACAAAATTTAAAACAAAATCAAGTAATCAAGGAAATCAAGAATCAGCAAGTGAGCCTACCAATCTTTCTGTTCAGATTGAGGCCTCCGACCCAAATCTCGACAAATCAAGCAGTGTAGGCTTATCAGAAAATCAACTTGAACAAGAGGAACGTGTAAACGTGAATCAAAAAATGCCACAGCCTCCATCAACGCAAGAATCTCCACAACCAATAACCAAATTCTTTAGCAGAAAGTCTTCAGACCCAGGACTACGTACATTACGTTCTAACTCATCTACCAATACAAAAGGAGGAACGCAAGGGAAAAGTAACTTAGAATCTCAATCTAAAAATCCAACTCAATTGCGAGCGAAAAAGAAATGAATCTTGAAGCGTAAAAACCTACAATCAACCAAAACTGTTAAAAAATTTGGTACCAAAGAAGCTAGTGTAAATTTGGTTAAAATAGTTTTCTGGAACTGTGAAGGCCTTTTTCGAAACATGTGCTCTATTCTTGAGTTACTAAAATCTAATAATATTATTTTTCTTACAGAAACGTGGGTTGAACAAATCCTAGACCAGAATATGTTCAAAAATTTTCAAATAATACAGTGTAAAGCTTTAAGAGAACACTCAATGGGAAGAGCAAAAATGGGATGGGTGATGTTATTAAAAATAGGCCTAAAATTCGAAATAATTGAACAAGATGATTTCTCATTAATTATAAGAATAAAAAACTTGAATACATTTTCTACATCTAACCTACTAATACTAGCAATGTATCTTCCTCCTTACTCTAAATATGATAATTTGTTACATAAATATTTTTCTCTAATTGAGGACTGTAAATCCCCCGATGACTTTATTATCATTGGGGGTGACATGAACCTACATCTAGGTAAATACTTATCAATCAAAGACTCAGACCAAAGTCATCTACTTAAAAACAAAGAAATTTCTGAAAGTAGATGTTCTAAAGACCATAAAATTGATTCTAGAGGCAAAGACTTAGTCACTATTTGTGAACCTTATGGAATAGTGCCTTTAAATGGCTGTACTTCAGGTGACCAAAAAGGCGAATTTACATACATATCAAGTAATGCAAACTCAGTCATTGACTGGATACTAACAGATTTACACACAATAAATGAATCAATTGAAAATTTTAAAGTAATTCCTAAAACTGAAAGTAAACATAACCTTTTAGAGCTTTCTCTTTTATCCAGTACACCCAAACTAAACACCTACAAATATAATAAAGAGCAACTAATTTTGCCAGTAGAAACAAAAGAAATATTCAGCAATGATCT
>JAQIXP010002015.1:0-16305 GCA_034700285.1 Proteroiulus fuscus | reverse complement strand
TAAAATCTCCCCCAATCAAAAGCAATGGGTCTGTACAGGAACTGTAAATTAGATCGAGGGCTTTAAAGAATTCATCTCAGTGTAAGTTTTAATGGTGCGGAATGTTTAATTTGTAAATGAGACACAATTGTTGCTACAGCTCAAGCAAAGAAGCATCTTTATAAATTAAATTGTGAGCAACAAGCGATGAAAGCAGAATTTGCCACAAACAAGGATTGTTTGCATGTCTGGCATCAATGTTTTGGTCATCATCATTCAGAATCAATCAAGAAACTTGTTAGTGAATCCTTAGCAAACTGGGATAAAAATTCATGTCTGCAATACTGACAATTTTTTGAGGAACTTGTGCAAATGGAAAGCTTACAAGATTGCTATTTCCTAAAGCTTCAAAGACAAAGACAGAAGGAATTCTGGATCTCATACATTTGGATTTGTGTGGGCCTATGCAGACTCAGACACCTGGTGGCAAAAAGTATATTCCGACTTTAATCAACAATTACAGCCATTTCTGTGATGTGTACCTGCTTACTCATAAATCTGAAGCTGCAGAGAAGGTTCAAGAGTTTGTGCAATTTTATTTTCACAATATTTCGAAAATACCTTAAGATGATCAGAACTGATCGAGGAGAAGACTATTAAGTTAAAAGTCTGCAATCGTGATTTAGGAAAAATGGCATCGAGCACCAGACTACTGCCTCATATTTGCCTTAGCAAAACGGCATTGCTGAATAAAAGAATCTAAGTTTAACGGAAATGGCACGGTGCATGTTAATTGACACAGGCTTGGCTAACTAGTTCTAGGGTAAGCCGTGATGACTGCAACTTACTTATAGACTTGTTTGCCAACTCGAGCTAAAGAGAAGACTGTACGAAACTTGGTTTAAAAGAAAGCCTGGCCTACAGCATCTTTGGACCTTTGGATGCAAGGCATTCAAGAATGTACTTGACAAAGTTCAACAAAAACTGGACAATAAAGCAATTGAACTAACCTTTGTAGTATATGCAGAAGGTTCAAAGGCATACAGACTTCTGGATGTCAACACCAAGTGAGTGTTTATCAGCAGAAATGTTAAATTCAACAAGTCATGCCATAGCAATATACCAACAGAAAAGGTTGAAGCTAATAGTCCAGTTCAAGTCCCACAGACCAGTGATCTTCCTGTCAAGGAGGTCGATGATGAAGTTGATTCCAAAAAAGAAATTAATGATAGCATTTATGAAGATGAAATTAGACCTTCAGCAGATGCAGAGGAGATTATGAGAATTTCTTCACGATCAACAAAAGGACAAGCACCATCGTGATTGACTGAATCGTGCAACATTGCTTCTTGAGTCCAGACAGATGAACCACGGAACTTCAGAGAAGCAATGACTAGTCCAGAATGAAAACAGTGGGAGGAGGCAATACTAGATGAAATTGCATCTCTTCATAAAAACAATGTCTGGATGCTAGCTTAACTGCCAAGTAGATGAAAGCTATAGGAGAAAAATGGGTTTTTTAAAGAAAACTCAACAAAAAAGGTGAAATTAGCCATTACAAAGCTAGATACATAGTGCAAGAATTTTAACAAGTTTACGGTGAAGATTTCCACGAAGTCTTTGCACCGGTTGAAAAGCAAACAACTATTTAAATTCTACTTACGGTGGCTGGTAAAGAAAAGACGAAAATCAAGCATTATGACATTAAGACAGCATTTCTTAATGGTGAACTTAAAGAAATCATTTTCATGAAACAGCCTGATGGATTCATAGAAGAAGGAAAAGAAGACCAAGTTTGCAAACTTTAAAAGAGCATCTATGGCCTGCGACAGTCTGCCAGAGCATGGAATAAAAACATTCCCAGCAAGTTGATAGAGGATGGCTTCATTTAATTGAAAAATGATTGTTGGCTTTATTCAAAAAATGGTAGTGGACAATGGATCTATGTACTGGTCTATGTGGATGATATAATCATTGCCAGTTGCAGCGATGAGCTAATTGTCAGTGCCACTCTAAGACTTCAAGAAAGTTTTGATGTGTGATCTTGGTGAATTAAAGTTTTATCTTAGAATTCACATAGAATGAGAAGAAAATGGAGAATTTTTCAATCACTAGCAAGCATACATCAAATGCATCATTATATGATTTGGAATGCAAGATGCAAAACCATTGAAAATTACACTAAATCTGGGTTACGAAAAATGTAATAAAGTTTATAATGCACTGAAAGACAATGTGAAATACGGTAGTGCAATTGGAGCTCTGTTGTATGTGGCAATGTACAAATGACCTGACATTGCAGTAGCAACAATGATAATGAGTCAAAAAATCAGCAATCTGCAGAAGCTGATTGAAAAGAAATTAAGCAAATTTTCCACTACCTCAAGTACACCTGTGTTTTTAAGCTAAGGCTTGGGTTCATCATGCAAATAAGATGACAAGACTTATCTTTTGGGATATGCAGTTTTTGACTAAGCCAGTTGTGTTAATGGCCGGAAATCGACCTCAGGCTACTTGTTTCAGTTGTATGGCAGAACCATCAGCTGGAAAAGTCAAAAGCAACAATGTGTTTCACTTTCTTCGACTGAAACTGAATGTGTGACACTTTTGGAAGCTTGCCAGAAAGAAGTTAAGCTGAAAAGATTGCTGAAAGACTTCAACATTGAGAAAACAAGCAACCTTGTAATGTATGAAGATAATCAGAGCTGCCTGAAGCTGCTTAATAGTGAGAAAATGTTTAACCAAACAAAGCACATTGACACTCATTACCACTTTGCCAAGGAGCTTCAAGAATAAGGCTAAATATCTTTTAAGTACTGTTCTACAGAAGAATTGATTGTGGACATACTAACCAAACCTCTGGAAGCTGTGAAACATCTGAAATTAACCTTGATGACATGACTAATCTGATAAGTGCACATTAAGTAGTTGAGAGGAAATGGTGATATGCTTATTTATTAAACTACTTAATTTTCATTTGTGTTTAAATATAGGATGCTGCAATTTTAAGCATGTGCTATGTTTAGCATGAGTTTTTGGTTGCACATGTTTTATTCAAATATGTTTGATTCTAGAATTGCTATTATTCTAAGTTCTGTTCTCAGCTTTGCCTAATTACAAAGTTACAAGTTCCAGCTTCACTTCATTAGTAATTAATGAGTAATTAGTTAATTGCTAAATCTTCAATCCATTGTGCATAACCAACTAACAAGTATGCAGTTCTGTGTTGACTATCATTAACTAAATGCACAGACAGTACAAGATCAGTATCTGCTGCTGCTCAGAATTAATGCTCTTAATTTGCTGAATGGTGCCAAGTATTTTTTTTAATTGGACTTCACCAGTAGATATTAGCAATTAAAGGTGGCCAAAGAAGTCATTCAGAAAACTTTTCCCTACTGCCATAGAAGACTATATAAGTTTTTTAGAATGTCGCTTGGTCTTTGTAATGCTTCAGCTATGATGCAATGAGCCTTAGACATTCTTCTTACAAACATTGAATGGGAAACCTGTCTAATTTATCTCAATGATATCATCACTTACAGCACATTTCTTGAGCTAATGTTAACTTGTTGGGAGGAAATCTTTAAATTGTTAAGTATGGAAAATTCAAAACTAAAGGCAAAGATGTGTTTTTTAAGTTTCAGCAATGTCACATATTGCGGACACAAAGTATCAGAAATGGTATAAAGCCTGACCCCAAAAATCATTGCAGTAAAGAACTTTTTGAGGCTTACCAACAAAACCAAAGTGTCAAGTTTTCTAGTACTAACCAGATACTACAGACATTTTGTTAATCACTTTGCTAAAATTGCAGCACCACTTCACATGCTAGTTGGTGACAAAGTACCACTTAACTTATGTGAACATTGCAAAGAAGCATTTAAAGATTTGAAAACAAAACTAACAAGCAAGCCAATATTGCCAATGTTTGTTCCAGCACTACCTTCATCGCTTCATACTGATGCATCACTAATTTTACCCAGAGCAGTAATTTACTAGGGGGAGAAGAAAGACACAAAGGCCTTTGCTTCACAGTGTCTGGGACAAAATGAAAAGTTTTATTGCATTAGAAAAATAGAAGCATTATAAATAATCTGTACAATTAAAGGAAAAGTATCACCTTGAAACAAGTAATTTTGAATTTGTACACACTTACTATAAAGAAATGTCTATGACAATAAAAATTGCAGCAAAATTTTCACATTGAAGAAATCACGATGTTTCCAAAATACACATTAGGCACCATTTCCCTTAGCTTTCGTCTGATTTCAGCAAGAATTAATATACTGGGGCACCCCCTGGCACATGTATGTCTATGGCTTCATGAGAGTTTGTCCTTCATTCACATAGATGGTGCTGCATTACATCAATAAACATGGCGTCTATTTAGGCTTTGCATTGCCAACCAAATCCAGGTATTTAGATCATTTCATTTATTGATAGATATAGTCAAATGCAATTGCAATTTTTAAGAATATTATAATTTTTAATGCTCTTTTTTATTAAATCAACTTGTTTCAAGGTGATATTTTCCCTTTAAGAAATTTTATCATTACTGCACTGTGTTTGCACCAAAAGATGAAAGATTTAAAGGTAAACTTCTTTGCTGGCTATTAGAACTTTCTGAGCACCATTTACAAATCATCCATAATACTGGTAAATTCTACATCAACATCAATGCCCTAAGTAGATATAAGATCAAGGACTGAATTAGAAATACAGAATTTGTATGAGTGACAATTAGGAATAATGAGGTTCAATGATTCAATTTATGCAAATTAAAAACATAACAGGAGGCAGATGGAGATATGTGCGTCATACATGATGAGTTGCACAGCAATCCCAGTTTGCCATTGTCTATTGTTTTGTGTTCTTTGGATGGTGTTCTCTACAGGCATCTGCATGATGATTTTAAACACTGACTGGTTATTGTGGTGATGAAACCTCTCCATGAGCAGATTCTTCATGCAGGACACAATACTGGTGTGAATTGCCACCTCAATATGGCAAAGATGCTGACCAGAATGCAAAAACCTTTCTGGTGGGACAGTATAGTGGCAGAAATATGACAATATGTCTAAACATGCAACTCCAGTCAAAAGTTTGAATGGAGTCAACCAAAGCCTACAGGACTATTGCAGTAATCTGAGACAACAGTGCATCAGGCATTACACTATGGCATAGACTGTCATGGACCAATGCAAATTAAGATTTGTAGTCTGCAGGACATTGTTTGCAGTGGACTATTCTATGAAAATTGTCATAGCCAAAGCAGTTAAGAAACAGCACAGTCAAATTATAGTGGATTTCTTAACAGATGAAATCACACGCAGGTTGGGTTTCTCAAAGCAATTAAAATTGGATGGAGGAAATCCATTTGTCTCAAAATTGATGACATTATTATACAAAGCAAATAAAATTGAACATCACAGTTCTATGTCTTATCATCAACAAGCTGATGGCCTAGTTGAAAGAGGGTGCAGGACAGCGATGATAATAGTATGTCAGCATCTAAATCTGCTAAAGAACCAGAAAAATTGGACAGTCTTGTTATCCCTAAGTATGATGGTTTATAACATAAGCTGGCATGCATCAACTTGATTTATGTCATGCTACCTACTCCATGCTAAAACTGTTAAAAGCAAACTTTCCTTTTGCCATCAAACCCTCCTGAGAAGGGCTACAGATGTAGGGTGATCACATTTTAAGAGAGTTATTTTTTCAGGACATTTGGATTTTAATTCTAGTTACAATGACAATTTTAGGTTCTGGGGGAAGGCCCCTCAGTTGTTAAAGGCAAAATTATTTTAAATTGATGGATTTTAATTATGGTTTAATGCATTAATCTCCAATAATTTTAATACATGAAATTTTTAGGCTGTTATGAAATAGTAAATAAGACAAAGTTTGCACGTGAAACAAAGCTGTTTACACTACAGAGGGTCAGGTGGCAAAGCTGTCAGTTAGGTTAAAAGTCTGAGGGAGGCAAAACCTCTGTTGGATGGCAGCACATGAAAACACTGGCTTCACTAATTTACACTTGCACTTGTAATTTAGCTAACTTATTTTACTTTCTAACTTTTTATGTTGGGGTGATTGCCCCAAACGACCCCTGCCTGGCCTTTTTCATTAAGTGGGACTTTTGCATCAACTGGGAATATTTCATCAAGTGGGACTTTTGCATCATGTGGGACTTTTGCATCAAGTGGGACTTTTGCATCAAGTGGGACTTGTGCATCAAGTGGGACTTTTGCATCAAGTAGGACTTTTGCACATAGTGGGACTTTAGCACCAAGTGGGACTTTTGCACCAAGTGGGACTTTTACATCAAGTGGGACTTTTGCATCAAGTGGGACTTTTGCATCAAGCTGGACTTTTGCATCAACTGTGGATTTTATGTTTACTCATTAAGTTCTAGAGGGTCTGGTCCCCCAATCCCTCCCTACAAAAAAGTCAATTTTATGTATACTATTTCTAATATCTTAGTATACATTTTGCAACAATTGTTCTAAGATCAATCCTATACCTATAATTGTTAGGATAAAGGAGTCATCTTAAACTATCAAGTGTAATCCTTTACTGGTTGAACCAAAAAACATAAATTAAAAACCCCAAAAGGATTAAATAACAAACCCAGATATTTATTATGTGAATATTGTCCTAGATTATAATTTATATCAAGGGTAAATTTATTTATAGTTTAATGAATTTATTTCCTGAACTGCTGATGGGTGTTGACAGCTTCAGTTTAGTAAAATCTTTAATAGAAAAATTTTTTTTAATAGAATTAAGCTGACAAATATGAGTATTATACTTATTAAACTGTTCATTCAAAATGTATAACTTTTTCTACATAGAAAATCTACTAAGCTAAGTTTTATTAATCCATTTTATGAAGTGTATAAAAAGCAATTTTGTTACCCATATACAAATAATTACCATAAACATTTAATATTAAAAATTATGCACAGTTACTTACAGCCGTGACTATCCAGGTGTTTATTTCAACATGGCCTGCCATTAATCTTGGAGTGTTATTTGCCATTTTCATCTGCATCAAGTTATCTATAGGTCCTGAAGAATATGCGTCGTACTGAAATATAAAGTCACATACATTATATGTGTGTATCCAGTACATTCATTACAAATCATGAAAACTGCACTATGTGATAAATGAAGTTTAAAATTTTGAAATTTCTAAACAATGGTAAGTTGAAAGTTTACTCAAAAAGTTGGTAATTATATTTTAAATTTTAAAAATAATAAATAATTAATATTTGGTGAAAACTGATGTTTTCATGAATGTTTTAAAATTTGTAAAATCAATTAAATGTTTATTAATTGTGTTAGTTGCAAACAGAACCAAACTAAACAAATTAAAAGGAAATCACAGAATGAATGCATTATCAACATTAGTGCATATGCTTGATAAAGCATGCATAACAGTGCAGGTCACACACAACAAAATCCCTCTCACAGACTATGCACATTGAACATCTAGTCACAGTTTAGAGACCATCTTCATGAGGACAGTAATTATGTCAAAATATTGGCCACTATTTATTTGGAGGGTAAGTACCACACATCGATGACCACCTTTTCTTGGAAGTCACAAAGGTGATGGTGGCTAACATCAATATGCTTAGAATGAACACCACACTTTTCTGATTAAATGAGCTTGATACACACTTGGTTATTCCCAAGTATTAGGGTAGATCCACTTCAAAATAATATTTTCATGTTATCCAGAAGTTGTCTTAACCATTAGAGTTCTTGCAGCTTGCGATGCCACAACATACTTTGCTACAGTAGATGACTTTGCCCTAACCAATTGCTTTTGGCTACACCAAGCAACAATAATGTCCTAGCTGGAACACAAATTAACTTATGGATTTTTAGTTACATTGGTCACCCACTAAGTATCAATCTAAGTAACCTCATAGTATTTCATCAATACAAGCCAGTAACAACAGCTTGTTATCACTTGTTCCTCCCAAATAATGGATGACTGGTTTTACAGAATTACAATCTGCTTGCATCATTGACTCAATACATCTTCCCAGAAAATGAACTTCAACAGCAACATCTGGATGTGTAATTGGTATAAAGTTAAGAAGCAAACCAACTGTCTGTCAATAATTGTGATTGCTAAGCAATTTTGGACTTGCATTGGTGTCTGCAGCTACAAATTCACTTTTAATAAGTGTTTTAGCTGGCTGTGCAGCCATCAATCCATATATATGCAGCAACTTCTGTGTCTTTATATCTTGAGACACGAGAATGTCACCAATATCATCTTATTCCACTTTAATGTTTAAATAGAACCAAACATCACCGAGGCTTCTCAATTTAAAACAATGATTCAATTCTTCACCTGTTTGTTTAGTAACTTGAGCATTCTTTCCAACAAACAAAAAATCATTGTCATACTGAAGCCCATATGATATGTCTCCGTTGTTCTTTGTAATAAAGAAATAGACAAGCAACAGGTGAACTTTGAAAAAATTCAGCTATTCCAAACAATCACTGACTGTTTCAAGCCATAAATGCTTTTCAGTAGATGACTCACTTTATGTTTGCTACCTTTGGTCATGATGCCTGGCAGGTGTTCTGCATAAAGCTCTGTTGAGGTTGGATGGAATCAGGCTAGTTGAGTTGAAAATAAGTTGTTTATTGAAGAAATAAACAGCACAAAATAAACATCGTTGTACACACATCACAATCACTGGAGCGAGTGACAAACTATCAGCTGTTTGTCACTGTATTGCGCATGTACTAATTTCAAATTAAGTTGCACCAATTCACCACTAGATGACGCCACGCACGCACACAAACACACATGCAAATGCACTGGGGAGAAAACATTGCAGGGGCAAACAACAAGCGCATTTTGGGCATCAATCCCCAACACCGTCCAAAATCCGTCCCAAAATCCGGAACACTTCGTGTCGTCTTGGCTAGGCACACTCTGCTGGGCACTTCGCTGGACGTCTGGATCCCCAACATCTGCTTCATCATTTTGAGTTTCTCTGCTGGCAGGCCTTTGGTAAATACATCCGCAATTTGGTCCTCGGTTGGGATGTACTGCACGGTGATCTTCTTCTTTGCAACCAGCTGACGGAAGAAGTGATATCGCGTCTCGATGTGCTTCGACCGCTCGTGGAACTCCGGGTTGCCAATCAATTTGATGGCACTCTGGTTGTCGACGAATAATGTCGGCATCGCCTCTTCACCAATCACTGACACGTCTGTCAGGAGTCGAGCCACCCAAAGTCACCACTTTATGACGTTGGAGTATCCTCCTGAATGTGGGATAATTCTCCTACCAAATGGCATCATTATATGCTGATTGTAGGGTACTGAGTTGAATTGAATTAAGTTGAATCAAAGGTCTTTAGCAGATGTGCCATACTCCAATATAAAAGGTCTTTAACCTAGGAATCTAATAAACATTATATTGGTACTAATGTGTTTAGGCTTCTTAATAAGAACTGAAAACCCAAAGACATTGGTTAGGGTTAAAATTGTCAATGCCTAAAGATCCTGGTCATTAAATTCAATTACATCCTGTGTTTAGACGTGGGTGAAAGCAGCCATCTTGGGAGTCAATGTAGAAAAACTACCAAGAAGAATAAAAGTAGTTTGTGAGACCTTAGGTTTGAAATTGTCTACATCATTTACCTTGCCAGGCACAGCACCACTCTCCTTAAGCACAAGTGCCTTATCTTTACCTTTCAGCTTTTTCCCTTCTTACCTAAAAGCTCATCTCACCTTCCATCTTTTAGAAGTTTCAAGAGCTTCTAGCTCCTCATACATGGTCGCCAGCTTGCTCGATGTTAATCCTATGGGCAATGGTAAATCCCATTGACTTCTCAGCAGACTGACTCTTACAACTGACCATGACAGTAGTCTGGTCTTTGGACCATCTTTAGCCCTTAGTAAGTGTTTTGCTTAAGTCATAATTAACTTCTACTTCAGTCTTTTCTTTTATTTTGTTGCAAAGTTACAGCTACATACTTATTTGGTATATTCTACTAATTTTGTGACTTTTCTTTGGATTGTCATTGCCTCCTAGCTTGGTAGTGTAACTCTTCATCTGGTGCCTAGGACAAACTAGTGTGCCTCGAACAGTACTGAAGGAACTGTTTTGTTTACCGGATTATTCGTGGAGCTTATCATCAAGTCTTGTCAGTAAGTAACTCGAACTTTGTGCTATAATCATCGGAATCTTACGAAGGTTAAGATATCAATCAACCTTCCATCTTCTTATCGGCTGAGCTAGCCCGATAGTCGTTTTCATGAAAACTGTGAACTTTTTTGTTTAGAATGAATAGATACCAATAAATATTCGCTCCATCACGTTCGTCATTACAGTGTAACTCTTCGAAGAACCATTACCTTTAGTCACATTCTTATGCCGAGCCATCCGTACACCTTCAACGTAGGTACCCTATGCTTCTTCCAGTGTGTCAAGCGCTTGCTTTGTGCTATGTTTTTATTTGCGCTTGTGCAACTTTTGTTTTATTGTAAAGTGTCTAACATTTCCTTTTTGTTTTTAGGTGATCGTAATAAATTATTTTAGTGTTTTTTACGAATGACTTGCAACCTTCTTTACTTACTGACACGCAACAGTGCGCTCTATTGCAATTCCACTGCATAATCTTGCTCCCCGGTCTTACAGGATTGGGGGTAATTTTGGTAGCAGAGCGTGGTTGCCTTTGACCTGACTGACTTCGACAACGTTTTGACCAACTTGACTTATCCCGACTTGACTCGCTTGCCCACCCTTCCTCCCTCTGCTGCCTGTCCTTTCTTTTTGCACTCTTTTCTCTTTTTGTGCTGCTTTTGGGTGTGGGATTGGGGGTAATTTTGACTCGCCCCTTGGTCGTGTCTTTTGTTTTTTGTTGTCTTGTCACTAATCTTGTTTAGGTTTTCAGATCTTTGTATTATTTTTCAATGGATCCTAAAACAATAAACACTGCACTCACATAACTCGTGCAGCTTGTTCATCAGTCCACCGTAGCTCAAAATGAGCAAGCTTACGCTATTCGGTTTCTTGTTACGTCGTTATGCCAACTGCGTGACAAAAAGCCAGATTATCCGCTTTTTCACGGTCGCGTTAAAGAAAACATTCTTCACTGGCTTCAATTGACAACCGAAGTAGCTCAGAATTGCAGCAAACCATTGTCTACTGTCGTTACCAAAGTTGTCCTCTCTCTTTGCGATACAGCGTTGATGTGGTATGTTACCTACACTGCCACTTATGGAGAATTCGCTTCGTGGCCAATCTTTGCCGGCAAAATAGAGAAACCCTTCTCTAAAGGTAGAACTCCATTCGAACTGCGTAATCACTTAACCGCTCTTCAGCAAGCGTACAACTTTGAAGTTTACCTAGCCTTTTACCGCGAACTCGTCAGCAAATTACCAATGATACACAAAGATGACAAAATCTACCATTTTATCAAAGGTCTACGTTCCGACACTAAATCCGAGCTTGTCTTCCATGATCCAAAAACTCTCGAGGAAGCAATTAAAATCGCTCGTCAACATGTCGTCACATACGGTTTAAAAGTATTGACTCAACCGTCCTTTAAACCTCATTTTCCCTACGCGAATAAGCTGAAGAAGGAATTTCGTGATGACCGACGATACAAGAATGGTAAATAACAATCTCTGTATCGTCATAACTTTGAAGCAACTACTCTGTCGTATCCAAAGCAATAACAAAAAACTAATGGATGTTAGCATTACTTCTTCAGATACTCCTCCACAACGGTCGCATCGCTCAATTTGCTGAGCATATTGCAAACGTACCAGTCATCACATCAACGATTGTCGGACTCGGAAATGCATAAACAATCGCTCCGGTAACTATAAGTCTGAGCCTCCTTCATCTCCTAATGACAGACCTTCGACTTTGTCAGGTAATACGTCTCAACAGACTAATAACCAATGATCACAACAACCATGAACTGCACGTTTCAGTCGTCGCTAACAAACACAGAGCCACCAATGTAATGCTTCAGGTACCAGTCATTTTATCATCCAGAAGGTCAGCATACAAGGTCAGGAATGCCAATTTCTCCTGGATTGTATAAGCTCCAACAGCTTTCTCGCACAACATCTGGTGGAATCTCTTAAGCTCGTTACAGCCAAGAAACCTACCGGTTTTAAGAACAGATTCCGTTTCTCCGATGGAAGCATGATCTCCTCGGATCTTTGCATTGAGAACCTGCCATGGAAATGCGGCAGCTACAAAAGCCGACATCATTTATAAGTCATTCCCCTCAAACTTTACTATGGAATTATTTGCATCGACTGGTTTGCGCATGTGGACAGTCGCGTAAACTGGCGCACCTGCTCTATTTCTGTAAAAGTCAACCATCGCTGGATTCATCTCCCGACATGGCAGAATCCAGGTGCTGCATCAGAAAGTAATCTGTGCTTTCTCTTATTTAAAGACCTACAAAAGGCTATGCAAGACGAGCCAAGAATTTCGGTTTTCAAGGTCCACCTTGTCAAAACTTAGGACAAAGACCATCGCTTATACACGTCACTGGAAACGGTCTTACCATCTCTTCCAGAAGAATACGGAATGGTTCTTATGGAACATAAAGAAGTTTTCCTGGATAAATTACCTGCTCTCGTACCGTCTGATGATCGCATTAAGCATTCCATCAAGCTAAAACCTCACGTGCATCCGTTTGCTGGTCCAGTTTACCGTCTTTCTACCGTCAAACAGCATGAGCTTCATTTGCAGATCCAGACTCTTCTTCAAGCTAAAATGATTCATCCTTCTTGGTCTCCGTGAGCTTCTCCTGTACTCCTTGTCACCAAGACGAATGGTGGTCTCAGACTGTGCGTCGATTATCGTTGCCTAAATAAATCGACCGTTCCTGACAAGTATTCAGTTCTGCTTGTTGATGATCTACTCGATCAGCTTGCAGATGCCAAATTCTTTATCAAATTAAATCTGCACAGCTGGTATTGGCAAATTGTGATGGATCCTTCTGCAGTCAAACTGACTGCATTTCAAACTCATTTTGGTCACTTTGCTTTTCGCGTTATGCCTTTCGGTCTATGCAATACCGGGGCTATGTTTCAACATTTCATGGACAAACTTCCTGCTCACTAAATAGGAATTTGCATCATTGTTTATCTTGATTACATCTTTATTTACAGTTCTGCCTGGTCTTAGCATCTTGTTGATGTTGCAGATGTCCTCCAATGGTTACTGGATTCTTCTTTCTTTGCCAAGGTTTCAAAATGTGACTTTGCTGTTACCCGCATCTTGTACCTAGGTTTTCTTGTAGGGGTTAGTTGCATTTCTGTTGATACCTAGTGTTTTCGTTTTCATTGTCATATTCGTTTATAAAAAGAGGACTGTATTTAGTTTGAACAAAACTTATCTTCTGAAATTTTGAACTGATTCCTAGAATTCCATTTAGGCTTGAGTTTTCAAATATCATCCCATTTCACTGATTTAGAGGTTGAAGTATTGGCGCGCACACACAACCACACATTGGTACACAAACACATATATTCTTCAATACATTACTCAATACAACAATACACAATTTAAGGAATTTAAACAAAAAAATCGAGCACAGTAAGCCATGACGACCATCACTTTTCAAATTCAAAATTAGAACTAGAATCCCTCCATCATGCTATGAGCGCCCCCACTTCTTCAACCATGACATTTCAGCACATGCACTCAAGGGCCTAATGCACATGCATGTGGACTATACATGCACGTGCATCATTGCACTAAACAATTTTGTTCACTAATGGCAAATGGCAACAACACCCAGAAAACATAGCATTTTAAGTCTTGGCCTACTCCGCAAACTGTAAAGGATGTCTGCTCATTCCTAGGTCTTTGCAATTTCTACCTCAGGTTTATCCCTAAGTACAGCAAAAAGGCTGCTCCTCTTACAGCTATTACTCAGTCAAATATCCCATGGAATTGGTCTTCAGAGGCTCAATGTGCATTTCAAACATTGAAGGATTCTCTGACTTCTAAACCAGTCCTCCGCATCCCTCGTTTTGGTGATAGCTTAGTGGTCTATACAGATGCTTCGCATATTGCCTTGGGTGCCTCATTAGGGGTTATTGCTGATGACACTGTTCAGCCTTGTGCTTTCACTTCTCACAAACTAAACAATGCAGAGAGTACCTACTCCACCTTCCACCAAGAACTCATGGCTGTCGATCTCGCCCTTCGTTCCTGGCACTCTTATCGGTTAGGTTCTCCGTATACCATTCGTGCAGACAATGCTGGTTTGCTCAACATGTCTACAGCTCCTCCTCCTTCTGATGCGTGTGCTAGGATTTATGATCGTCTCCATCCATATCAGTTCACGATTGAGCAAGTTCCAGGTGCTCAGAACACAGTCACAGATGCTCTTTCTTGCATGGAATTTTCATCTTATCTGTCACCAATGTTCTCAATCATGCAGGTTGTCGCAGACAAATCCTAGATCACTACTTTGCATATGGTACAACAAATGCACCCAAAATATAGGTCGTTCTTCCTCCCTGATCAACAGGATCCTGCTCCTTATGTCGTCTTGGATAATCTCCTGTGGCATAGGGTTGGTAATAGGTCTCATTTGGTGATTCCCGCTCATCCTGCTCTTCATCGTTACCTTCTTAAGGCTTTTCACGAGGATCCGCTTTGGGGTCAACTAGGTCAGCAAAAGATGTTTATGACTTTTTCATTATTGCTACTGGCCACGTCTAACTAATGAAATTTCTGTCTTTTTTCGGTATTGTGTCCTGTGTGCCCAAACTAAAGATTTACATCGTCATCCATTAGGCAATCCTCAACAGATGCCTACACCGAAGAGTCCCTGGTCGATCCTGCATTGCAATTTTGTTTCTGGCCTTCCAGCTAGTACAAGGGGTTTCTCTTCCTTCGTGCTTTTCGGTGATCGATTCTCAAAGATGGTGGTCGTCGTTCCAACTCCCGATGAGTTTCTGGCTACTGCTTTGATCTCTGTAATCAATGACTTCATCATTCGAGTGCATGGAATTTTGAAAATTTTTATCACCGATTGCAACACACGTTTTGATGCACAAGTGTGGAAAGATTTTCTCCAGATTAACGGCACCGAACAATGCAAGTCCTCGCCATACTATCCTCAAATGGATGGTCAAGTGGAACGTGCCAACAGTGTAATTCTCCAATACCTTCGTGCCTTCTATTTCAGTCAGCAGAAACTGTGGGACGTGTTTCTCCCAGAAGCTAAACTTGCCTTCAATTCAACCGTCCATAAGGCTACAGTTTTCTTGCCGTTGTTTTTGTGTTCAGGTCCTGACTTCATCCCATTGTGTTTCTGTTCTGTCTCGGACTCTGTTCCATGTTTCTCTTCCGCAACATGTTCGAGATTGTCAAACAGCCTGGCAATCTGCTCGTTGCCTTCTGCTCAAATCGCAGGAATGACATGCCACAGCTGTTATGCATCACAGATATCTGCATCACTTTCGCATTGGCTCATACGCCTACGTCCACATGTCCCACATCGTCAAGACACTTCGTCCCACTGGTATCGTGTGTTAACTTTCACTTCACTGGTACAAACCATACCGTATCGACCGGATGGTGACTCCTGCCACTGCTCTTCTATGACTTCCCGCTCACTGGCATTCATCCCAACTTTTCCACATGTCTTTGTACAAGCCAGCTCCAGTGCAGCATTTTCACACTCTAGCTGCTTTGTGTTGGGGCCCGATTGCTCCTGCTACGCACCCGGATTGGTTTGCTGTGGAGCGCATCCTCAACACACATCTTCGCAGTCGTCAGCACCAGTACCTCGTAAAGTGGGTTGGCTACCCACGCTCTGAGGCTACATGGGAACCTGTTGTGAACCTCTCCGAGGTTCCCCATCTCATCTCCGCATTTCACCGGGACCAAGCTGGTCCTTCACTTTAGGTGACTTTTGTTTGTGTTTTGTGTACAGTTTATTTTGTCTAATTTCATCCCCCCATGGGGCCCTGTGAGCCCTTAGGTTAAAAATTGTCTACTTCATTTACCTGGCCAGGCACAGCACCACTACTAAATTAAAGAATGGCAAAAAACTGTTCATAATATCTTTTTATCGGCCAAATAATGATACAGTGCATTTAGATGAATTCTTTAAAGCCCTTGATCTAATTTACAGTTCCTGTACAGACCCCTTGCTTTTAATTGGGGGTGATTTTAATTTACCTGGAATTGATTGGGAAAATTGTGCTCATGTGCCCTGTCGTCCATATGCATTTAATTCCAAAAGATTTCTGGACTATCTACTTATTCACTCATTGGAACAGTTGAATATG
>JAQIXP010002014.1:0-16307 GCA_034700285.1 Proteroiulus fuscus | reverse complement strand
TATAGAACGTAAGAAAAAGGACCAATAATAAGCATCCGTTTTAGCACGAATTTCCTTTAGAGGATTAGAGTGAACATTTTAATTTAATTTTAGGGCAACTAATTGATAAATTAGTGGAAAATAGGTTTTTCTCATTTTTAAATAATGCAGAAATATTGCCCACCAAGTCACAAAATTAATAAAAAATTTTTTTTACAATTTATACTTTTTATCATAAGTCATATTTTTTCATTGACTTTCAAGAGGATATTTAACTTTTTCTGTATAAAATACATAAAATTGAACCTATTAGTCAGATTTGGTTACATTATTAGGGCCAGATTAGATAGATAAGAACCTACTGTAAATAAGAGCAATTATCCAAATTGTAAGTAATAAAATATTCTTGTTTCATAAAAAAAATCTCATAAAAAAGTAATATTTTTAAGCTTAAATATTTGATGGAGAACAGAAATATGGCAAAATATAGATTAAAAACTGTAGGCCTACATGTCACTTTTACATCCTGTAAAAAGTTGGAAGTTTCATAGCTTGAATTAAAGCAATTGTATGTTGTCAGTAATAAATACATACGTATGCTTTTCTTTAGACAGCCAGTTTTACATGTGGAATATGTAGCTTTTAGTCGAATTGACCATTTCCGCTTAGCTTCGAATAATTACTTGCAGTTAAACCTAATTGTTAATTATCTTTATTCATTTAAGGGATTCTGGGAAAGCCATCATGTATTCGGAATGGGCATCGATGCAGGGGACCATTTTAACAGAACTGTCCGATTTAAGCGTTTTAAACAAATTTTTACCAAGTGCTGGAAAAGATGTAGCGACAGCAATTGTAAAACAATTAGCCCAAAATTTGGGTATCACCAGTACTTCACACTGCGAACAAAGCAAATTAGATGAGGACAAAGATGTCCTCTGGTGTATGGAGGTAAATAATTACTCATTTTTCCTTATAATAGGATCAGGTATACTACTGTCAATTAGACAAATACAAATTATAGGCAATTTGCTCATCTCTGTGATACCTCGAACCATAAGCCTACCAAGACCACTTAAAAACATGTGTTTCTAATCCCTTCTTGGTTAAAAGAAAAAGTGAGCAGGAGGCGCCTTGTTTCTTATTATTAGTAGCTTAAATTTATTACTTTTTTTCTTCTGTTAACAGATATTTTTAATAGTTATATGAGCAAGTTTTTTTAATGCATTGAAAAATATAATGCATGGGTTTTATGTACTGTGCTGTGGGGGCTTGAAAAACAACTTATTTTTAAGTGGTTTAAGTAATTCTTTCTAATTACAAACCTGTAACCATGTTTCAATATAGTTCTAAATTCTATTTGATTCCACAGGTACTCAGTTATGGACTTAGCTTGCCATTGTCTGAGCACGACACCATTCGCGATTCGGTGAACGTGTACTGTGAGTGGTTGATGGCCTTACTTAAGCCCAAAATATGTGTTCCTAAGCCCGTTTGTGAAGATCCTAATCGTTATGCACGCATTATGATCAAGCACTTTTACAGCCTATTTGTTCCAAGGGTCGATTCTAGTAAGTGTCACGTCCATTTAAAAAAAAATTACTTGGAAAGTATTTACGGTGATTGTCTCTTGATTATACATATTTTTTGCAGATCCTGATACGATCAATAGACAGGCAGTTCTTTGTCACAGAGTGTTACGAATGTTACAAAAAATAGCTCGTGAGTCCAAAATATTGCTACGAGAAACTTGGGAAGCGATGCTAATGTTTTTGCTAGCCGTTAACGATACTCTTTTGGCTCCACCAACAATTAAAGGTATTGCAGCAAACATTTCTTTTTACTGAGTTCCCCGATGAAAATTTGATTGCAATAGTTATTTAAAGAAAATCTGTACGATATTTCCCTTGATTCAATGTGTGCATCTTTTTGCTTTATAGATGATATTGGGGATCAATTGTGTGAGCGAATTGTTAGCGTACTGTTTGAAATCTGGCTTCTTGCTTGTGCATATTGTTTTCCATCGCCATCCTTATGGAAAACATTTCAAGATATGTGCACCTCTTGGAGGCATAGGACTGCTCTCATAGAACAGTGGAACAGAGTGAATATCATTTTGACATCAAAATTGTTGAAATTTATGTATGGGCCGAGCTTTCCCGAACTTAAAGTTGGTTAGTGCACCTTTTTTTGCCATTCCATTCTTTTTTTATATTTGTTTTTTTGTATAGTTTTTTTTTATAAATATGTATGCAAAGAAAATTTCTTGATTTCACAGGTGAGGATTTAAATCTTTTGCCATCTGAAATGAGTAACGAGGAAATTGCTCAAAGTTGGTTTAGGTTCTTTCATATTTTGGGAAATCCAGTAGAACTTTGCTATCCAACTGCTATCAGCAATACTCCAAAATTTTTGCACTATGCTATCACCAGTGAGCATGTCGTGGATCCTTGTCAGCATAAATGCCTGTTCACTCTGCCTCAAATTTTCCTGAAAGCCATGAGAGGGATATCCGTTTTGGTTGACGCTTTTCTTGGTAAGTGAAATTTTGATTTAAGGTAGAATTGTGAGACTGCAATAATTACAAGATTAAGAAATCAAAAATTGTAGTTGAAATATGAGTTTCAAAGTATTCAGTGGTGTTGAGGGGTGGAGATGGAGGGGAATAGGTGTCCCTGGGCACTTCAATGAAAGGTGCGCCAAAATCACCAAAAATGTGGACAGAACCTGTTTGAATGAGTTTTTAGCACTCCCCCCCGACATACTTGACGCCTGGGTTCTCATCCCAAGGTCGGCTGCCTTGACTATTTTTTTCGGGCTTTTTCCTAGTTTCTTCAGGTGAATACAAGTCGGCCACGAATGCATTCCTTTCCTCCTTACTCTCTCACCTTCCTTTCCACAACTTTGCACTATACTGTCGGCAATTGGGCGTTTAATGTCGCCTTAGTTGCGGTTCCTCACCACCACCACCAAAAATTAGGGAGAATATACCTAATTTCGGTGTCCTTAGTAAGGTTAGCACCCATTATCATGTTAAAAGAAATTCTAAAAAAAAATGTATTGGTGAGAGGGGGTCATTTTAAAATTCTTTGCTTGGGCGTCGTGGACCCTTGCTAAGTCTCTGAAAGATAATATAAGCAATGTATTGTTGGAATGTAGAAGCAAGTAAGTTAAGTACTGTATTATTGTCATGTGTGCAGGCATTGCACAGTATTCTGTAGATGGATTCCATTTGGATTTAACCAAATCCGTAACTCCTCCTTCACAACACAGCAATACACCACCTCAACTTCGAAAACCCGCTAAAAGCTTCAGTTCAACTGCAGCTAAAGGTAAAGTGGACACCTATTAGCTACACAAGTTAATATTGGACTCATGTAGAGAAAAACATTACTGCAGCAATTTTTACTCATTCCTAGCAGGCATGCCAAAGCCCTCGCTAATTAGTCTTACTTCGTCAAAGTCCAGCAGTGCTGCTGTTCAGTCTCATCAAGCGACTGCACATTTGACCACACCAGTTTCCGCTCACCAGCCATACCCTTTTCCCATTGCCAGCAGTATTTTGGCTGAAACACGCATGCAGCTGGCCCAAGCTCGACCAAAATGTAATAGTATTTTACACTTATTTGGTGTCTGGCTATTTGAAGCTGCATTGATTGGAAGTAAATTTAATTTCACTAATAAAGGTATCAAAGTTATTTATAATATTGCACAATTAATCAGTTTAGTATAACTAAAATCAGTTGTATTTTAAGATGCGGAAAAAACGAAGCGGCCCAGCTCTTTAGTTCTAGAGGCCAAAAAGGGCTCTGGGCCTCCATTTCCAGACACGAGTGACATTCCGCCGGAATTAACCATCCTACAGTATGAATCGGGAAGGGCAGAAGCTATTGGGACTTTGTGTCGCATCTTCTGCGCAAAGAAGACTGGCGAGGACATCCTTCCTGTGTATCTTGCTCGATTTTATTTGGCCATTCAACAAGGGCTAAAAGTTTCCGAAGTAAAATGTTATACTATTTCATTCTTGTTTTTAACTGAAGCTAACTGGAACCGTATTTTCCTTAGAAATCTGGTGGCCAAGTCCTTTGTGGAATTCTCATGAATTCTTGTGATTTGTTGAGATTGGATTTGGATGGCGTTATGGTACTCATACCAGACATCATTGATTCTCTAGAAAAAGTTCTCAACGAGCGAGAGCTTCATCTAAAGTAAGAGGAAATTTGTAAATGTATCGAATTCACTGCATCTAAGAATTAGCATTTTACACACGAAAAAACAGTTACAGTATTTCTAGCAATCATGCATTTAACATAGGCTAATTTTTAAGCTTTAATTCTTTATAGGTCAAATTATAATGTACCCCAAACTGAACTGAGACGTGCAACCATACACTTGTTACTTTCGATGTTACCCTTGCCACTACACTTCAGATCATTGCCTATCAAAGGTCCAGTAATATATTATTATTAGTAGTAGTAGTAGGATTAGGTTTGAATTAGTAAGCATGTATTAAGTGGTAATTGTTGTCTCTTTAGATCTTTTAAGTGGAGCCGACAAGCAGCCGCAAAAATTTCAAAATGTTCGGCCTCGGTTGGCGAATCTTTTAGTTACGGCTCTTCAGTCGGAAACTGATACTGTCAATACGCAAATGCTCTTAGGTGGTTTACTATTTAGCATTCAAGATATCGTGACTAGTGAGGAAGAAGAGCAAGCTCCTTTACAGCAGGATGGATCTAATGATTCAACAACTGGACTTTTGGTTTCTGGTAAGTGAAAGTATTTCCAATTTACATTTTTAAAAAATTATTGGTTATTGTCATCGTTACTTTTAACGGAATACCTTGCAATTAATCTTGCCAAGATGGTTTCACTCATTGTAATTTGCTACTTTAAAAAGAGTTTACCGGTAATTGTTGAAGTATTGTTTATTTTTGAAAAAAAAAATTTGATGGAGGATTAAATCCTTACCACTAGTAATAACTAAAATGTACAATTACAGCTAATTTGTCAGACACCTTTAGCTCTACCCATAGTATGAGCGACTGTACTGCATCCAGTTTGGAGGATTATGATTCCTTTAATGACATTTCTTCAACCTCCATTAATCCCGGTAAAATAATGGAGTTGGATTTATATATTATGGTGGTGTGGTTGTGGTTCTACTCTCGGCACTTCTCTAAATCCATTCACAAGCTTCTTCCATACTAATTTTTCCTACGATTTTTGAATATATTTTGTATACGTTACATATTCTTTTTTATTCTCAGATTCGTCGTATGCTTTATTTGTGCAAGGCATCTTCTTAGTTTGTCAGCGATTAATTTCTAGTTGGAAAACTGACTTGAACGTATCTCTCGCAGCTCTGGAAGCATTATCTGGCTTTGCCAAAATCAAATTACCTGAGCAAGGTACACAAGCGTGCAGCTTTGATTGTTGTAATGCTAGACCCTAGTTGTTTTAACTTGATAACTACATTATGCAACTTTTTTATTTCAGCACAAAGAAATAAAGGTTAGTAATATTAATGTTGGCATTATCAAAATATTAGGGATGTTTATGACATAATTAATTTTAATCTCATGTTTTACCAGAAATTTATAGAAATTTCATTAATTTTCATAAAATTGCACATTAAGTAAAGACATTAGTGAAACGTGCTTAGTGTAATTTAATTTCATTGCCACTGAAAATTTTGGTAAAATGTTGTAAATAAATTAATTGAGATTAGTTTATAGTGGTTTTTGTATTCGTACCTGAACAAATTACTGAGCTGAGGTTTTTTTTTTAAATTCTTGCATCTATTCAGATCAAGCGCAGCCAAGTAAGCTCTGTGTGAGATGGATATGCGATTATATTGTGCATCAGTGCAGCCGACCACCACCATTTCATTCCAAAGACTTGCATTCCACAATTGTAGCTGCATTTCATTGCGTCACCACTTGGCTCTTGGAGCATCCCTATCTTTTGGAAGATTCCGATTGCCTAAATACCGTAATGGAAGTGGTTGAATTAGGAATCTCCGGCTCCAAATCTCTTTCAAAACCTGGCGAGTTACCTCGTATGAAAGGAGAAAAAGAAAGCAAGCCTGCCTCAATGAGAGTACGAGATGCGGCCGAATCAGTGCTAACTTACATTCTCGAACATGTTGGATACTTTCCTTCTCCTTGTGGCCAGGCTTCCACCTCATCTTTATTGGATGAGGAAAACTTGCTTTGCTACTGTAATAGTTGGAATGGCAATCGTCCAATTACGAGAGAGTCTGCAGTGAAGCAATTTAAATACTACGTCATTGACAATTCAATCGTGCTAGCACTGTTTGAACAACCGCTTGGCAATGACCAAGGTAGCTACTTTCACCCTGCTTGCAATTCGGGTCAGAATTGACAATGCTTTGCTGAATAATTTCAAAATTGCAGATCCACAGCCGACTGTAACGGTGTTAATCAGAGGTCCATTTGGGCGAAATTCCTGGACGATGCAGCTACGACATTTACCTCGACATAAATCGGGAACAAAAATGTACCCAGTGAATCCTGGACGCCCGGTTCCGATGACCGAACACCATGCCAAGCATGTCTTTCGGCCTCGTTATTTCCCAGAATCAGTCAATCGAATTCAGCCCTGCAAAGCGTGAGTTTTTTTTTTTTTGTTTTCTCTTTACTTTTACATGGACATACTTTCTCATCAATACAAATGGAATGGGCATGAATAAATAATAATAATTTCTGGATGAAGAACAAAAGTAGAGACTGTTAGTACTGCGGTATATAAAATTGTTATTTATGAAATGGTAATTGTCTATTCTGGGTGCAATTTTGAAGAAATATTGTAAATGAAAATCTTCAAATTTTTTTATAATAATCTAATACTATAGGTATTCCAGTAATGTTATCTCAAAATAGTTTTGGAAATTCCATAAATTAATTCTAATAGATGTTTCAGAGAAAAATGAATTTTTAAAATTGCAGGGAACGAAGTATTCCAACACTGGAATCTCTCATTACTGAAATTAAGGTGGAAGAACATGATAAATTATCTCGATTAGTGGAGCACCAAGTCTCATTTGAAAAAAACATTGAGAAGAAAAACCAAGAGCAGAAAAATGAATATCCCAACCCGGAGACTGAGTGCAAGGCACCTAAGTATGTCAGTAATTATTTTCAATTATTACTTTTTTCTTTCATAATTAATTCTTTTTTATTTTTAGCTTATGTCAGGAATTTGAAACAGCCCGTTTGTTCTTGTCTCATTTTGGCTTTCTTTCTTTGGAAGCGTTAAATGTAAGAGGAGTACTTGTTGACTTTTTTAAAGACAATCTAATCAATAGACTTATTGGATCTCACTTTTATTGTCAGGAAACATTAGAATGCAATTATCCTTCACTCATGGCATTAAGCAGTAAAAATGCTGGATTTGCAGCCGATATCGAAGCCTTGGATAACATGTCAAATAGAACGTGTGACACTGCCTTTGTGTTCTATGTAAAAATTGGACAGAAAGCTCCTCAAGACATACTTAATAATGTGGCAAGTCTTTTATATAATTCAAATATCGTTTTAAAATATATATCAATGTATCTTGAAGCTGTCCATATATTACATCATAAAAAGCTGATTTTAGACCCCTCCTTCCCCATCATCATCATCAAACAGTTATGAACCCACCAACCATTTCCCCTCCCATTAATAATGTCATCAGTACATAAGTCTTAAAACCATTATAAAAAAACTTTATTTTATAATTGTGTAGTTTAACCAAACTAGGCAAATGGATTCTTTCCAGGGAATTCAAGGGAATTTCAGATTCATTTGTAGCGCACGGGGGTGTTACGTAATAAGTGGATGACCCCATAATTTATTTTTTTTACAGATTTCTAGTCAAAATATCAATCCTCATTTTATGGAGTTTTTATTATCCTTGGGATGGCCTGTTGATGTGGCTAAACATTCTGGATGGACTGGGCACGTTTCGACAAGCTGGAAGATAATGGAAGATTTCTCTGAAGGTTACTAACTATATATAGATAATTTAATTAGAATTCTTATTTCTAAAATGAGTAATATTGCCTAATTATGAAGGGAAATTTGGTAAGTAACTGAGCATTACGTAATACAGTGGATTATCATTTTCATTTTGTTGAATTATTTGGATGTAAAGTGTATCGTTCATCGTTCACGTTTGACAACTTGACATTTTTTATTACAGAGCATGCTTCAAATGTCAATTTTAAAAATCATGGTGGCAGTCTTTACAATGGACAAAAGCAGGTCCTGTATTGGTCAGATGCTATGTCGGAAATAGCATTTGTTGTACCTTCTGCCAAGAGACAAGCAAGTGACAATAATTTAGCCACATGTGATAGTGCACCAGAAAGCCTTCAAAGTATTGGTCCTGGTATGTGATCAATGCAATCTATGTTTCAGGGCCGTTATAATCTGTTACCGTAAAATTTGGTTTTAAATCTGAAACCAAAAATAATAACTGCTCAGAAAATTTTCTATCCTTAATTTCATAAAATGTGGAATTTGGCAATTGAAAATTCAAATAACTAGTTGTGTATTCGTGAATCAGTTCAAGTGTGCTAGCTGTTCATTTGGTTGTAAATTTTTTTGCTGAATAGTCTCGTTTGAGCGGGGAAGTTTGGAAAGGCAAACCATGCCCCCAACATATGTTGGTGGACAGTTTGACGTATCGAAGCCGCGCACTCTATCCCTAGACCTTGAAAAACCTCCTTTGAAAGATAGAGATAGTCCAAGCGACCCTCGGGCTCGAAAATTGGGAAGGCAGCCTGGCTCTTCTGTGGGGTACGACACCAAAATTTTAATCGTTTGGTTAGAAAGGTTCGAAGATCATCTTACTTTCCCTATAAGTATGTGATTTTTCTTTAATCGGTTTGTGCACACAATTACATTGATTGTAAATAAGATTTTTGTGTTGTTATGTAGGCGACTTGTTACTAGAGACAAGCACTGGCTTAGAGGCATCTTCATTTATTCAACGGACACACGACAAAGAAGTGATGGTCATTTTTATTCATGCTTTACAGAACGGATTGTTTCGTATCATAATGCAAGGACAGGCTGGAAAGTGAGTCGAAACTATTAATAAAATAGGCAAAAATGGGATGGGAATACCAATATATATACCACAATATAACTGGACAAAGGTTCATAAATCTTGGTATTAAAGTTGCATTCCCTTCCTGAAATATTTGTTCCAAAATAGGGCTCGGCGCAGTGCTTAGCCCAGCAAACCAGATGCAATTGGCACATGCATTGAGCCCAATTTTAAAACTAGTCAAATTAATTATAAATACTAAAGTTTCTAGAAAACTTATTCTGCTTGCAAAAAAATACAAAGTTATAAAAGTTGGTTGTCATTTATAGGATTTCAATGGCTATCCCTTTGGTCGATGGAATGGTGGTTAGCCGTAGAGTGCTGGGTATGCATGTCAGACAAACTGCTGTGAACATGTGCTTTCGGAAACGGCTGGAAAACGATACACATTATCCACCACATTTGCGTCGCAAGCTAAAAATACAGGAGATTGTCCATAAGTATCAAAATCCTATGTCGGAGCCACAGTTTTATACATCTCTGTTCAGCAATCCTCCAAACTGAACTGAAAATCTTAATCTGATCAATGCATAATCACAATTTCAAGTACCGGTACTCATGGGAATTTGGTATATTTATTTTGAATGGGTGTAAATCTTTATTTTTGTCCTTTATGTTAGGAGTGTGGAAAGAATTATGACCATAATTAAAATACCGTAAATATTTGGTCACAGGTTATAAACCGGCATATATTTTTCTATTGTTAAAGATTGAATTCCTCTATTGGTATAAAGTGCTTTACATATTTATACATGTATACTGGCTGATATCTCACTTTCAGATGTAATGTTATCTAATTTGTAAATTGTTGATTTACAATTAATATAATAAAGGTAATCTTTTAATAAAACTCTTTATAAGCGTCAATAATTTTAAATTTTTTTTTGTTTTCATTATAGCTTTCCAATTTCTATTTTTTTTTATTTCTGGTCTAATTGAAATTTGATTATTGAAATTAGAAAAGTTTGGCCATGAATTTTTTTTTCTGCACAAATTTTATGAGTAGCCATATTAGAGTCACGCCTATTTTTTTGATTGCTCCACCCACTTCTTCACCTTTTGACCATCAAAGGAAATATTTAGGTCAATATTGATATTGACTTTATTTTCCGGAATGTGTGCCTTTGTGACTTGTCAGATATATTCCAGAAGGCCTACATCTTTTGCAATGAATGGATTTGTAACTTTTATTTATTTGTGGACTATTTTATGTCCACTGAGTGTGTATTCAGCCCAGAACATTACAAATAATGGATTACCATCTGTGCTTGGTGCAGTTACAAAATTGCTAGACTATTTCAAAAATAATTACCAAGGAATGACTCTGGACACAGTTTTTGGATTAAGAGTTATTGAAGGTAATAAATTACTCCAATATTAGTTTATTAATTACTGGAGTCATGTAAAAAGTGTGAGACAATTTTTATTTTGCCTATATATGCCATGTATATACTTTTAGGACAATGTAAGTTGTTGACTGAAGAACATGAAAAGGGTCAACTAGAATTTGTGGACCAAAAAGTAATAAAACAGATCAGTGAATTGGGAGTAGATGCTGGAAAATTGGCCAATATGGCTGTGCCCCACACTTTGGAACAGGACAGAGAATATTTTGGCTTAATGAAACAGCTGACAGTAGGTCCTTGGAAGGTCTTTCATCCACACCGAGTTGTCAATCCATCACTGAGGTGGAATTTTCCCTTAAATCCACCAGGTAAAGGCCTTTATTTTTTCTTTGCTAACCGGCAGGCCCCTACTAAGCTTGGAATGCATGATAATAACAAATATATCAGCTACTGCAAATAAAAGGGATGATTTTATTTGTTCTAAATAGATTTTTCGGAACTGGATGCAGATCGCTGTTTGAGTGAACTTATGGGTGGGACTAAACAGAATAAAAATCTGTGCAAATTGACTGAAGATTGCCTTTACAAGATGCTATCTCCTGGTCAAATAGGATATCAATTGCAACGACAAATATTTTATTCAATTGTTGCCAGAAAGGTATTTTTTTAAGGTTTCTTTTGTGATGAATTGGGTTCAGTTCTTTTTTAAAAAAGGTTATGCAAGCAAAAACGTACCACCCCTAAAATTTCACTAAACATGCATTGAAATGAATATACAATACAGAGTACAGAATAATATATCAAGGGTGAAGTATTAAATGGTGCCAAAAAAAATTTACCTTTGACCTAGCTTTTATGGTCATTGAAAATCTAACTTCTTATCCATTGAAGATAGAGCTAAAAACCTAATTACAAAGTTGAAGAGCAGGATAAATTAGAAGCAGTTTAATTTAAAAATTGGAAATATGAAATTGAGGCTCCAATTTATTAAATGGTTTTAATTGGTTAATATTCTTTTTTTTCAGATGGATTGTGAATCACAAGTCAATGATTATTTGGTAGCTAGGACAAACTATAAAAACTTAGACCAAGTGCAGCATTCATTTTGTACGAATGCCTATTACGAGCTGGATGAATCCACGACAACCCATGGACTCTTTGATGAATATAGAGATTTATTTTTGGAATCTGGTAAGTTACATGCTGAAGATTTCTTAATAACGAGATCATATTTATTTCTCCGCATCATAATTGTTACACAATAATTTTCACTCTTTTTCAGAGTTTATATGCCCAAGTATTGGATATTTCCAATTTATGAGGAGCGATTGGCTAGATGCCATAATTTCCTGGCAGTCGGAAGAAGGATGTTTTCCCAAGATGATAAAGAATGCGCGGGAGTCGAGTAAAATTAGCAGCAGCAGCTCTCGTTCTCAGCCGAACGTTTTTCAACAAGAGCATCCCAATATCCCTCCCCCACCCAATTTTCACCAACAACGAGCAAAGCCAATTCTGTCTCGGGGCAGTTTGAAATACAATGGCACGTTGCAGTTACCAGATGGCGAGGCACCACAATGGGTGACACTGGCTAGTCCGAATAATGCACACGCTCATAATTTGCCTCCCATGCAAGTTCCAGTCTACTCGTTGGTGCCTCAACAGCGTGACAATTTAGCTTTCGCAAACAGCATGCAACAACAACAACTTCAGCAGCAGCAGCACTACGACATACCCTTAATAATGCACAATGTGAAGCAGAATCCGAGTTACAGCATTCAAAATTACCCAAATCACGTTATGCAAGCTGTGAATTTTCATCAGGTCCCCAGCAACAGTAAGTTGCAGGATGCAATGCAGGTGCCACAGCCTCAGTATGCGTGGAACAATGACATTGCTTACGCTCCTTACGAGAATCACATCGACGATCCCCACAAGCTTCCACAGGTAGTTCCACATCACAATAGAGTGCAGTATGAAAACGGACAACAAGGAGAAAATTTTCAACACTATGAAAATGCTAACAAATACCATGTCAGTGGACAGCAGCAAGTTCTTCAGAACAACAGAGGGGTGAACAATCCTTATTTAAGGGAATACCATTTAAACCGAGGACTGAAATCCGTGGATTTGATGGCAATTAATCATTTGTCTATGCCAGCGAAACCCATTCGCGAGAGAAACCTTGCCGGGGGGTGTCTGTCGCACTTCACATCAATGGCGTCGGCCGCCCTGGCCCTTTACCTTCGTTACCTGATCGATCCCGGTCCACCTGAATTTGTACATCTTAGATTGGAGAATTATCTTCGCCACAATGCTGCCTTGAAAATGAAATCGTCTCCTCATATCGAGGTTTTGAATGGCGAGGACCATTTGCACGTTAAACTAAACCCAGCAGCAGCCAACGGGAACGTTTTGCAATCGAAAACAGTGCCTCTCGATGAAAATGCACAGCACCTGGAAAGAGAAAATAAGCATGATATGAACGTCCATGCTCATCACATATCCATGGCAAACGAATCTTGGCAAAGGAATAACCAAGGCATAAGCAAAGAGCACAACCAACAAGCAAAAGTAAATGATATGATGTCACAAGCTTGGAACTTCATGGGAACTTACCAGCGCAAGTGGGGCCCGAGATTCCAGCCCATTTATGCCGGAAATAATGCCAATAAGGGAGTTGGTATGGTTCCCGATTACATCCACCGTGCCGAAGTTAATAAAGTTTTGCCAGACTGGACTGTCGCATTAAAGGGAGGTCAACCTCAAGCCTCTACGACGAATTCTGGAAACACTCAATCTAAGATGAAAGTTGACGAGCCCGAGATTAATGCCAAGAAAAGTATGACAGAATTCCAACACAAGGTGGATCTAACCGTGTCCACAGCTGCAGCCTGGATAAGACACAAAGATGTGAATCAGCGGAAAAAGGAAGTTTTTCAGCAGAAGAACAAAAATGCCATATGGCAGAAAATCGCGCATCCTAGAGATATTGTTAAAGAAAGGCAAATGGAAGTACACATCATTGAGATCCAGTCGCCACTGCAACGAGATCTCGATCACTATTTAATTGCTGTCATTCTTGTTTCTGTGATTTGTCTGTTCGTATTGTTCAGATACTTTCGTCAACGTCGGAACATAGTTCGAGGCAAGACTAGGAATTTTTAAATTATTTAAATGGAGAATATCTCAAAGATGAAAGTGGTTTCTTATCAGCAGGACCATGTTTAGTGTACGTGTGTGTTGGGGGAGTAAAAGCGGTAGACATCTACGATTTGTTTACAGGGGACAAAATCAATTTGAAGGGGGGAAGGGGAAAAGAAGGAGAAATGTTTGTCAACCTTCCCCATCCCTCTTCTTCCCCAACGCCTTACGTTTTAAACCTAAACATGGGCCTGCTGCTATAACTTTAAATTTATTTGCTACTGAAATTTAATATATTTTATGAATTGAGAATTCCTTATGGTCTGTTGGAATTAGATTTTTAATATGAAATATAAAAAACAGCTAGTGTGCAACAATAACATTACCATAATAGTAAAACAATTGAACAAAATCTCTAAAAGGCGAATTCGAAAATAGCATAATCTCTACATTAAATTTTAAGTCATGAATCTCAGTTAAATTATGGTAACTTTAAAGATTTATTTGCTCAAAATCTGTTTGATATGAATTAGCCTTTGCACTGATCAGAATTAAAATGGTCAATTTCGTTAAATGTTTGTAATGCCATTGGATTTTTTTTTTTTTTTAAAGTAAATGATAAAGAGAATTTTCTTTTTCTCTAAGAATTTTAAATAAGAAGAAATTACAAACGTATATAATTTTCAGACTATAGGACCTATGAAACCCAGAAAAATTAGCAGAAAAACATTGTAACATTTTAATATAATTTACAATTTAGCATTTAGTTTTATTTTCGTCTTTTTAATGAGAGCAATTTTACACTTAAGCTACAATTACTTAATTTGTCTTAGAATTTTGTTTAGAATATTGCATCCATAAATGTTATGCATGCAATGCAATAATGAATACTCATGGAAGATTTGTGATAATACATGTTATATTGAACATGTAATATAAATTCTTATTATTTTCAAATGAATTTAAATTAGGTATATATGCCTATGAGGTGGCATATACGCGAACACAATCATGCAGATGAAATTTTCATATATCTATTTTTATATAAGATACATTATTTTGTACGTGTAAGTAATTTATATGACTTGTGTCCAAGAGCTTATATGAATAAATTTTTTTTACATTTAATTTATATTTTTTTTCTTGTTTTATGGCGCTTGACGACCCCAATCGCCCCCCCCCCCAACCACTTTTCTACCCCATCCACCCCCCCCCCCAACCACCTTCCTGGGACCGCTACTGTAAGGACACAGGAATGAGTGGCTATATACTTACAGACAAATCAACACAAAAGTCTTCATTGATATAACACAAGTCCCGATTTATGTCAGTAATGCGACCAATTGTTGTTTGAGCCAAGAATGTTGTTTCTTCCGTACCGACAGCTTCCGAGCCATCCTCCCAGTTTTCATTCAAAATCTGCGCCGATTCCGCCACCCAACCTTCAGCAACTGATGAGGACTTTGCTGTAACATGGACAAATAGTCCTTCTTTGGCCATAACTGTGCCTTGAAGCAAGTTTGTGTTCAAATAAATGGAATTGTTTACAAGCGCATAGCCATCATGCACTGAAGTGATTTTCCCAATGCTTGTTAGCCGCTTAACTTCGACAACTTCAGGTACATTTGCTTCAACACTAGCATTATCCTCTGGGATTTCAACGCGTTTTGTAAGGTAGTTGACTACTTTATAAATTAAACTTAACATGTTAACAAACTTGAATTACCAGGTAAATCACATTCCGAACGTACCACCATTTCTTTCCACGTGCTCTGAACTTGTCAAGCGACAGTGTTACACCAGGGTGCATCTTGAATTCCCTAGACCAAAAGGGATAATTAATTTCTACAATTTTTTTCTTTAAAGTAGGCCTACGTAAGCTTATTTGTTGCTTTGCTTAATTAGCTACAGTTGTATAACTTGTATTGCTGAATTATCTATTATAAAATTAAACAGACAAACTGAATAGAATTTAAAAATATTAAATGCGTTTGGTACGATAAGTCATGGAGGGATAAATCTACGGCGTTTGATGACAACATACAAAATTACAGTGAAGCCGATTTGAGTCATTTCACCGTGGTGCAGCTAGAATTTCACAAATACCGGTACTCTTCAGTTCAGTTAGATAAATGAAATTATTGAATTACTTGATCCATTAACGACTTCATTTGTTAACTATAAAATAATATATCTGAAAATTTTGTGCACATTAGAAAGATGCATAAGTGTTTGCGTTCTTGCACGGCGAGTCTCAAGATGTCCGCTATGTTGTTGCGTAACCATGACAACCGAAGCCGTGACCGATGTAAATAAAACTACCGTAGAACTTAAACTGTCACTTTATTCCTTCCATTGCTTGTTTGGAAATGCTTTAAGAAAAGGTAAATGTTTTGTATTCTATTTATCTCAACTCATTAAACTTATTTGCTGACATTTTTCACATTAATTTATGGCTTGAGTTTACTGCCAATGTCATCCCAAGAAAGGACTATTGCACAAATGCCATGCGTACATACTTCAGGTTTTATAACTGAAGTACCTAATGAAGTTTCCCAATGATAAACTAAAGTAAAACTGCAAAATTAGCAATTAAATAATACAAATTATTAGACTCATACTGCGGCTGGGTTCAGACGTCACACTGGACTCACACCTTAGGGGCTGTACTTATAGTATGTAACGCAAAAAATCGACTTTTGTGGGGGGGGGGGGGGGGGGGGG
>JAQIXP010002013.1:0-16309 GCA_034700285.1 Proteroiulus fuscus | reverse complement strand
TCCATTTTAATAATAATTTTTCACGCTCTTTTTATTAAAACCAACTTGTTTCAAAGTGAGACTGTCCCTTTAAAAAGAATGGGCATATATTAAACAAATTTTAAAATTTTTTTAATGACAAGTTTTATTTTTTTTTTGAAAATCTCTTCAGAAATATTTTCTCTTAAAAATTTGAAATTATTGTAAAAATAAAATAATAGAAATTATAATTGACGTACAATAAACCATTTAGTTAAATTTTGTATTCACGAAATGCATTGAATTTTGTCATTATATATTTTTATTCACTTTCATTATCTTTAGTTCAAATTTTGGGTCATTTTGACTTGATAAAAGAAAATGCCCTGCAAATGGGTTTTAAAAAGCTTTTTCTGCCTAAAGTATTTGAATGCATTCATACAGTATATACATGTACATGCAATGAGTTGGAAAGTTCTTTGAAATCTATTCAGAAATCGTGTCTTTTTCTTTATTTTTAAATAAGGGTTTACTAAGGGGAAAAAATCTTGGCATTTATTTTTGAAAGATATTTTTATTGATAATATACAGGATGAATGAAGAATTGCATATTCTTCAAATAAGTACCCAAATGCAGACAGTCAGTAAAATGGTGGCTATTTTGGCTATGCATTTTTAACCAAATCCACGTATTTAAGACATTTTATTTAATGATTATTTATGGGCTCAAATTCAATTGCAATTTCTATGCCTTTCCTAATTTTTCATGCTCTTCCTCCTACAACCCACTTCTTTTAAAGTGGGACTTTCCCTTAAAGTTATCTGAGGCTATTTGTCTAATTATATTTGTATTTTTAAATATTTTACAATAATTTTTAATTTAATTTTCAATGTTTGTATTTAAAAATAATAAATCTGCAAAAGAAATTCCATTTGTTATGTACAATTTCTTAAAATGTCAAGAAAATTTTATATTTTGGTAGCCTTTTGACCAATAAAAAAAAATCTATTGCGATTTGTCCAATTGTCAAGAAATATAATTCTGTTTACATTTATTAAATAATTTCATTTGTGGAAAACATATTGATACCATCTATATAGATGGAACTGCTATCGATTTTCTTGAAATATGCACTTTAATCTTGAGATTTATATAAAGTCTTTGCAAATATTGAAATAGTTGTAGGCTTAAGACATTGTTCTCTTGGGATTTTCAAACCAAAATAAAGGCGCATCTGCCTAATCCCTATTGAATAACAACGTATAATGTAGTATAGGTACACAATATACTGCATGTTTTTGACCTGTAGCACAATGTTACACTGAATTTTACTTTACCTGGATTAGATCTTTGGCTATATTTTTCTTTAAAAAAGAGTTAATGCATTTTGCAAATGTTTTTATAATAAATGCACTATTCTGATAAAGACGCCAGGATTTTTAAGTTTGGTTAACATTGTTAGCTACGTGTATAATATACATGAGCATATAACGATGGCGCAATTCAGAAGTAGCGAATGAGCCAATTTGTCAAAAAGGAGATAAGTGAACCATTGTGATCCTGGAAGTGTCCCTTGTTAACCTAAAATTACAGAAATTAATTTAACCAATCATTGTTAAAGTTACAGAAGTGAAGAGTAGCGAATATCCAGGTATCATCTCTAAAATTTAGAAGTAGCGAATGGTACCATTCGTTAGTTTACCTGTTAAGAATTGTTCGTGACATATGGGTTTTTATAACAATACAAGTAGCGAATGAGACAACATTCCCTACTTTTTTTTTGCATTCACTTTATTCATATAATAGGCAAAGTGTAATGGATGTGCCCATTCGCTACTTCACACTTTATTTATTTCACTTTCCTGCAAACTTTATCAAAGTCAAACTAGCGAATGTGCATTTTTATGCCTTTAATTTCTTAAATGACTTAATTAATTTTACTAATTTAATTATTTAACAAATATTAGCACATTCCATAAAATTTGTATATATATTGTTTCATCTGTTCACCAAATTTCAGCCTTTTAACATTGTTTATTTCCAAATTATACCTTTTTTTCCATAAAAACACTTATCTCGAAAGCATCTTTTATATAGCTCATTCGCTACTTCTATGTATTAAGCCATGGATATATTCCCATCTTGTTTGGAACTGCACAACCTGCAAAATGAATTATATCTGAAATTGAATTGTGAATTTTTGATATGGGACTAATAAGCTATTCAGAAGAAATAACTTTAATGCAAATATAGATCATCTAATATATAATTTTTTTATATTAATAAATGGAGTTTATTTACATTTTGAAATGGATATAATATGTTTCGAGGGATTTTGAGAGCTTGAGCAATATTGCATATGACAGGAGATTGATTGCTCACTATAGCTGCACTATATATATAGTTTATTATTATTTTATCAATCCTTCAGTTTTATTTATGCATTTGTATACCGAGAAAATATTGCAACGGATTTTATCCCGGAAACAAGTAAAATCCATCTGGACTTTTATAAGTAAAGCGCCATCTATGATGAATAACTTTCAGTTAGCTTATATGCTTAATCAAAATGGCCACTCGTGTTATTTTTCCATAGACTTATGATGCCATCTATGATGATTAGCTTTCAATTTACATTTATGTTAAAACAATATGGCTGCTCGTGTTATTTTTACATAGACATATTGCGCCATCTATGATGATTAGCTTTCAATTTACATTTATGTTAAAACAATATGGCTGCTCGTGTTATTTTTACATAGACATATTGCGCCATCTATGAGGAATAACTTGCAAATAACTATTTGGCTGCCCATTTATTTTCAATTGAGTTATGGCGTCGTTTATAATAAACCAATTTTAGCATTTATTCCAAAACAATATGGCCGCACGGGGTATTTTCTCCATAGACTTATAGTGCCATCTGTGATGAATAAATTTCAACTAGCATATAGTAATACCACCACCGGATGGTCGAGTCGTACTCGACCATGCATTTATAGGCCTACTGCCATGGACTTATGGCCTCTTATGTAGATTTTCCATTAAAATTAATTAGGGGCAATCCATAAAGTTCCAACTATTCTGCCATAGTACACATTCAAAGTTTGAAAAAGAGAAAATGAAGAGGGTTTAAAATATGCACAAAAGTTGAACTAAACTAAATATTAACTGGTAAGATTCATAAAATCCAACTGATTTAACTCTTGTGTCGTAATTTGGCACTGCATTTTTGGGAAATGGCGTGCTAATTCTGCCATTTTTTCTGCGAAAATAAATGATCTTGTTAAATCCACTGTAAGTCTACTTTATCCCTGCACAAGCATTCGCTACATTAAATTTCTATTAATGTATAAGTTGCAACCAAAAATGAAACATTTGATGTCAGAAATTGAATATAGGCTTAATTCTACATCATAAATTGACTCTCTTGCATGCTGTAGGGCTATATGTATATGGACTGAACATGCATTTTGGTAACATTCATCTATTTTATACTTAATGGTAGGAAATGGATTGGAATTATATCCATCCTTTGAATTTGACAAAAGTTTTACAGTAAATTTACCTTAAATAGGCTTGATTATCTTAGGTTTTTTTTCAGTTTTAACAGATTTGAAAGTAAAATGTGGAAAATATTTTGTATGATTTCTTACAGGCTTAAAGGATTAAGGATTTAAGGCATGGCATTTTTATATAGGAGGCGATAATGGGTCAAATGTCGATGGTTTGATTCAGAAGTAGCGAATGAGCAAAACGTTACATGCGAGATATAATAGCGTGGGTTAACTTGGAAATAAACAATTTTAAAAGGGTGAAATTGGGTGAACAGATGAAACAATATATATATAGATATAATGTGCTAATTTTTGTTAAATAATTAAAATTAGAAAATTAATTAAGTCATTTTAGAAATAAAAAGCTTAAAAATGCACATTTGCTATAGTTTGACTTTGATGTTTTGCAGTTTGCAGGAAAGCAAAATAAATAAAGTGTAAAGTAGCGAATGTTGTCACATTCGCTACTTCTATTGTTATAAAAATCCATGTCACTAGCCATTTTTAAAAGGTAAACTAACGAATGGTACCCTTCGCTACTTGTAACTTTTAGTTTAGATATTTTGTTGTATATTCGCTACTTTACACTTCTGTAACTGTAAACAATTATTGGTTTAATTTCTGTAACTTTAGGTTAATTAGGGACACTTTCAGGATCACAATGGTTCACTTGTGTCTCATTTTTCACAAGCTGTGAATTAAGCCATTGATGTCAAGCAGAACAGTTTGACCATTTTTTTTAGATAATTTGGCTAAATTGGGGAGATGGTGATAATATGAAATTGGACGAATTGCTGAATAGGATTTTAAACATGAGTTGCCTAATTTTTGAAAATGTTCAGAACTTATCCAAAAATTGGTAAAAAAATTTTTATTTTCTTAGAAAATTCAGGAATTTATCAAAATTCGTGGTTATGTCATTTTTTTCTGCGAATTTGTCATGGTCATCAGATATTCTGTGATGATATCTTAACCATAGAAAAAATATGCATTTTTGGCAACATTTTTTTTTATCTAGAAATTTGAAAAGCTGCTCAGGCAACTCCAATAAATTTGTGTGACCTTTTCAAGGTCACCATATGACAAATAGCATCCCCATGGGGGAAGCCATTAGTTGTTGTTTGTTTGTTTTTTAAAATATAATTTTGCCAAAAGGAAATGGAAGAAAACTGCTTGTTGTTTTTGTTTTTCTTTTAAACAAAGTATGAATAACATTATAACTTAACCCTAGAGTCTTAGAACTTATTGATGCCCAAAATTTGACTAATTTCTTGTAAGGAACTCTTTTGCGTAGGCGCACAAGATTTCACGAATCACGACCACTGACATTTGATGGCAGATTGAGCTTTTCATAAATACTATAAGGTCCGTAAGTCACCGAACATTGCCAATTGTGCAGTTCGAAGTGTGAAATATGCGACTATAATGTGTGAGGCGTGAATTCCGACGTGTGGACTGCGATTAATGAAATGTGAAGCGTGAGTAGTGGTTTAGAAGTGTGAAGTGTATGGCATGAACTATGAAGTATGAAGCTAACTATGGGGGGAGGGGGAACTAGTGGGCTAACGTATACAAAAATAAAGAAACCCAGAAACTTGAATATCAATATCTGGAAAATTAGCCATCAGGGTGGGCAATTTGTATATGATAATACCCCATGCACTCTCTATTCCCTCAGAGAAGTTTTGAAATTAAGCCACTGACTAAGTGCGAAGCCTGATTTGAAGTGTGAGGCGTGTACTAGGAAGTGTGAAATGTGGTGTGGACTACAAAGCGTGAAGTATGATTCATGAAATATGCAGTGTGAAGCGGGAATTGAAAAGTGTGAACTGTGAAGCGTGAAGTGTGCATATTAACGGCTAAGTGGGAAGCGTGAAGAGTGGACTTCAAACTGTGAAGCATTACAGTAGCTATGAAGTGTGAAGTGAACCATGAAATGTGAAGTGAACCATGAAATGTGAAGTGTGTAACATGTCAAGCGTTTAGTACGATGGGCAACGTGTGAGGCGTGAATTATGAAATGTGAATCATGAACTATGAAACATGAAGTGAATATAAAATGTACAGCGTGAACTATTAAATGTTAAGCGTTTACTATGAAGTGTGAAGTGTGAATTCTGAAGAGTGAAGCATGAATAATGCGCTACGATGTGAAATTTGTGTGAACTTTGTGAAGCATGAATTCTGAATTGCTGCGCGAACTATTAAGTGTGAAATTATGAAGTATGAAGTGAACTATGAAATGTGAAGCGTGAACTATGAAGTGCCAGGCGTGGACTAAGTATGAAGTGTGAACTATAATGTGTAAAGCGTAAATCACCTGCCTTCCATGCAAAGTCCCTATTTTTTACAAAAACTTTTCCTATTAAGCGCTGTGAGATCTGTGTTCTGTGACTTACGGACCTCGCTGTATAAGGGATGTTTCCCATTTGGATTTTAGACTCCTGAAATAGTCTGTTGGGTCTTATTACGAATCAGGGACTGAAATAGACTATTGACTGAGTTGGATTTTTGGAAGAGTAGTTAAAAGGTGCGAAAAAGAGTCCCAAAGGGTATCATTGACCTGATGAGAATTGGAAACCATTGTTTGAAATGTGCAGCTGCAGGAATATCCAGTAACGTAATATTAGCACTATTTTTTGGGGGGCCATTCTTAGTATTTGGACACATTTCGCCATTCCCACGAGTTGAACATACTCTGGACAAATACACTTAACCCTAAAGATAATCCTATTTCAGTCCAGCTCATTGACATAAATGTAAAGAGAAAAAGCAAATAGAGTATATTAAAATGCCAGTTGCATGACATCAAAGGTCCAATGGACCCAGTTGAGCGTATATTTGAATTAAGATATTTACAGTTGTGGAAAATGTGCATGGGACTTGAGTTTTTCCTAAGAAACTGCGATGAGATTACCAGGAATCCATCAATATCCCATTTTTACAAACATCAACTCATCGAATTTCATGCTTTAGAGAATTTTTGGATGTTTTATAGCACATTGCACTCTTTTGCAAATCAACATTTTTACGCATGTTTAGGACTAATGAGCACTGTGCGGAACAATTAAGACTTGTTTATCAGAAATTTTGGGTAAAAAAAGTTTTAAAGGAAAAATTGCTGCTTCTTGGAAGTTTGGATGTCAGTAGAAAGTTTAAAGTTAAAGGGGAAGTCTCACTTTAGATAGTTTTTTTTTAAAAAGAAAGGGAATTAAAAGATGCACTAACAAACATCATGGTTGCATCATGATGATGATGCAAGTGGGTATGCAAATTGGGTCACATGATGGAGGAAATTCTTCCATCTCCAAACTGGAAACATCCTGGAATTTACTGAGCTACAGTTTTACAGATTATTGTAATTTAACTTAACATGAGTTGTAGTCGTGGCAAATATCGCCATTGAAAGAGTCCTTGTTTAGCTTCACATTTTATCTATGCAATCAGACATGATGCATTGACTTATAATGCCAGATCTAGATTCCTAAGATTCAATCAAGGTCAATGAGCTAACTGTTAGATTCTGTTGATTCCCAAGATGGCTGACACAATCAGCCCATGCGTAATAGTTAACGTTATTCTCAACAGATGGCGTTTTCGGTTTCTTTTTGTGCTTAAAAGGGATGCTCATGATCTTTTAGCAGTGTTTTTGGAATGATGATCTTGAACGTTTTATTTCTTATTATTGTTTATTGGTAAGCTTTTTTGTTACAATATAGCGTTTATAGATCTTGATGTAATTTTGAAGTTGAATTCCCAGCTTAATTACTATTCCAGACTTGAGCAATCCACCTCTCATCTACTATAATTTCCTTAGTCTGTGGTTAACCAGTGGTCAACTTTTGGTGTTGAAATTCAACAATTTTTGAATTAGGGGCCGTCCATAAACGACGTTTAAAAAAAGGCCGATTTTAGGACCCACCGACCCCTTTGTCAACATTTAGAGAAAGGACCCACCCACCCCATTGTTGACGTCACCTTTTTTTTTTAGTTGAATTAAATAATGTATTGCAGATGATGAAATTAAGCTTAATATTCAAAATAAAATGAAATTTAAAAATTAAAAATAAAATGTTCAATATTAATATATTTTACTATAAAATATACGGCGCTTCGACTACTGATTTTATTATATCAAATGGGTGATGAAGGACCCCCACGTGACACCTTATTGGTCAACTTTTGCCAAATGACCCACCCACCCAACTGCAAACGTCGTTTATGGACGGCCTCTTATAGTATCTTCACAATTTTATTTACATACACTTTTATCATGATTAAAAATCAAAGCATGCTTTCACCCCATTCCAGTAGACATTCTAATCATGATCTAGCGCTATAATCATGCTAGTAATCTGTCATGTGAATACTTGTGATTAAGTATATACATATTAAGAATGTAGATCATGATTTACTGATGCATAAATTCTGGAAACTTGGTTAATCTTTGGTATCATGTAATTTGTCCTTTTACATTTTGGTACCATAGCCTTCTGGGTAATGCAAATGGCGGACAAATTCGTCCGACATTTACCTTACCCAGAAGGCCACAGCCCCGCAATGCATCAGTAAATCAAGATGAAACTCATGAACCAAGTTTTCAAAATTTGTGTACCAGCAAATCACGATTAACTTGAATCGTGGTTTAATCTTTGTTTGCTTTAATAACACGCTTTCAAGGGAAAATTTGCTATCACGATAAATGTGCTAGTCTTAACCATGATCAAATATGGTTTAAATATAACAAATCATTGTGGATTCTTTTGCATCGTTTGTAGCCTGTTCAACAAGAGAGTGGGCTAGAAAGTAACCAATCAGTTACTGTTCTTATTGATTAGCTGATCCAGCAAACTCATTACTTAAAAGTTAACTATGCAGTTACACTGGCGTCTTAGTGCTGAACAAACTAATCGATATCTAGGTTTTTCTTTCAATGGCGCCTATATATTCACCAGTTCACTAATTTGTTGAACAGGGTTTACTAAACTGCTCTTTCTTGCACTGCATGCTTAAATTGCGATTTATGTACTATAAATCATATTGTTTCTTTCCTGGATTTGTTTTAAAATTGAAAATCATTTTTATTCATTAGTTTGGTCAGCTCATGGGGATTAGTTTTGCACAAAGTATAATAGCTTAGCTCGTTTCTCACTCATAAGTGTTGAGCTTGCCTGAAAAATGTGAAATTATCTATAATGATATTTACTCCCTGCAAAAATCCAATCTCCAAAACTTAAATTAATTTGCAGAAAAGCAATTTTAATAGCAAATGAAATTGCAAAATAGAAATAGGGATGTATTGTGAGCCACTGGGAATATAGCATAACCTATTGGAAAGTGTTTCAATTTGAAAGACAAATTATTTGGGCCTATTTTTCTAAGATTTTCTTTGTAAATAATAGAGCACCTGGAAAAGTCAGGGAAATTTCACTTTTAAGTACAGGTCTAGCAAATGAGTAGGTCAATTAGTCAAATTAGTCTAGTAAATTAGTGAAGTAATGAACTCCAGGTTGATTAAAAATATTTAGACTATTTCGTTTTTGTTTTTTTGTAAATTACTAAGATATGCTAATGAATTTCTATTTTAAATCTTTCTGTAAATATATTTTTAAAAAACTTTTAAAGGTCAGGAAATTTTAAAATTTTGATTTCTGGGGAAATTCTGGGGGATTCCCTGTCTAAGGAATGGCTAATGATTTTTTTTTAATTTTATGTAAGCATTTGTTTGTAAAAGTCAGGGAAATTTTTTATAAAATGAACCTGGAAAATCAGGGAAATTTTTATAAAAAGAACATGGAAAGTCAGGAAATTTGAAAATATTGATTTCTGGGGAATCCCTGTCTAAGGAATGGCTAATGATTTTTTTTTAAATTTTATGTAAGCATTTGTTTGTAAAAGTCAGGGAAACTTTTTATAAAATGAACCTGGAAAGTCAGGGAAATTTTTATAAAAAGAACATGGAAAGTCAGGAAATTTGAAAATATTGATTTCTGGGGGATTCCATGTCTAAGGAATGGCTAATGGTTTTTTTTAAAATTTTATGAAAGGATTGGTTTGTAAAAATCCGAATATTTTTTATAAAATGAACCTGGAAGTCAGGGAAATTTTTATAAAAAGAACCTGGAAAGTCAGGAAATTTGAAAATATTGATTTCTGGGGGATTCTCTGTCTAAGGAATGGCTAATGATTTTTTTTTAATTTTATGTAAGGATTTGTTTGTAAAAGTCAGGGAAATTTTTTATAAAATGAACCTGGAAAGTCAGGGAAATTTTTATAAAAAGAACATGGAAATTTGAAAATATTTGATTTCTGGGGAATTCCCTGTCTAAGGAATGGCTAACGATTTTTTTTTCAACTTTATGTAGGCATTTGTTTCAAAATGTCATGGAAATTTTTGTAAAAAACAACCCGGAAGTTCAGGGAATTTTAAAATTTGAGTGCTAGCGGATCCCTTTGTAATGCATTTGTTCAAACTTTCTACAAACGTATATTTGTAAGCCTGGGAATTTGCAAGAATTTCTGGAAATGTCAGGAAATTTAAAATTGAATTTCTGTAGACCACTTAGGCCATTAGCCAATGCATGCATTTTTGGTAAATTTAAATAATTTCTTTAAGTAACTGAAATCTGTTTTTAAGTACCCTTGTTTCGGTTTTGAAGTGCAGTCGTTAAACTGGTAATGCTCGTTAAGTAGTCAAAGAATGCATTTGTGCGCATGCGCAGTGAATTATTATTGACATTTTGCATTCATTTTAAGCCTGATTATGTCCCAATTTTTAATTAGCTTTGTTGTTTCTAAATCTTTGTGTAATTATTTTCTGTTTGTAGGCTGTTTACATAAGCCACTTTTAATTTCACTGAAACTCTTTTAATTTATTTTTTTGTCTTAACCAAATGCCACTTTGTTATTTTTATGTATTTTTTTAAACGAAATCCGAGTTGACTTTGGATTAGATTTCGTTTATTTTTTTGTTTTTTGGTTGCAAAATTGGATAGGCTGTAATATTATATTTTTAAAGTTATTCTTGAGTCCTTTATTTGAGTTTTGCAGTATTTGATATTTTTTAGGACTTTGAAAACATTTTGCATATTTATTTTGTTGAAAAATTTATACTTGGAAATGTTAATTTAGAACAATTTTAAACGCCATCTGGTGAGAATAATGTTAACTGTTACGCATTGGCTAATTGTGTCGGCCATCTTGGGAGTCTATAGAATATAATAGCTAGCTGATTAACCTTGGTGATTATGTAAGTCAATGTCAAAGCCAAACAAGGATTTTAGGACTCTTTCAATGGCGATGCTTACCACGGCTGCTAGTAGATGGCGTTAGTGGCAGCCAATTCTGAATATTCACCACTAATGGACAATATGGCGCTGCCCATGTTTTACATAAAATCTATGATTTCTAATTAATGTTATTGTTAATTCCCATGTTATTTTTGTCCCAAATTTCTATAAAAAACAGAACATTTTTTCTGAATTAAGAATATCTGTAATTTTGGCAAAAACAATTTAAAACGCCAGCTGGTGAGCATAACGTTAACTATTACGTATTGGCTAATTGTGTCGGCCATCTTGGGAATCTATGGAATCTAGTAGCTAGCTAGTTGACCTTGGTGATTATGTAAGTCAAGGTCAAAGTCAAACATGGACTCTTTCATTGGCGAAGCTTACCAAGGCTGATACTAGATGGCGTTATTGGCAGCCAATTCTGAATATTTACGGATGTACCCGTAATGGACAATATGGCGCTGCCCACGTTTTTACATAACATCTATAAAATTTTTTGTCCCAGATTTCTATATTAAAGAAGCTTTTTCTGAATTAAAATGCAACAGAAAATCAATATTTTAAATAAAACCAAAAAGGACTTCATTTTTTGCAATTTTGTTTCAAATATTTCACAACCTGACTAAAAAACGTAATGGTAAAAGACAACTTAGAAAACACAATTTTTTGGCTTGTAAAAGATTTGGCAAGGAGCATTGAAATCCAATGGATTTTCTGTCTTGAAAATCTTCAATTTCCCTCACCCAAAAGTACATCCAATTTGAAATACATTTAAATGAATTGTGCCTGAAGTCATATAAGCTCGCTTTTGCACAAAATAATATACGTTTTGCTTTTATTTCATTTGAATACACTTTCGGGTTCAGCTTCTTTTATTTATTTCTCGTTTTGTTCCTGGGCTTTTAAGCCAAAATGATTACTTGAAAATTTCTAAATGGGAAAATGTGATATAAACATATATGCGGCCAGAAGGTTGGAAATTATATTTTTCAGCTAATTTTCTAAGACTTTCATTGATTTAGAGTTTAGGAATTGTGAAACTGCTACCATTGAGTGAAATTTATAACTGAAAATTTCAATACTATATCTCATAAGAAAAGGCAATGAGACTATTGAGGCAAGTGAGTCTACGAGGTTATACATGTGAGAAAGCAATGAGACTTTGTGGCCCCTTATTGTATTTATATGTAACAGAATCTCATTATGATGAAATAAATGTAATGAAATCCCATTTTAATGAGATTCAGTGCAATGAGACACAATATGATAACATTTAAAGATAACAATAAGATAACAAGATAACAATTAAGATAACATGTAATGAGACACAATATGATTCAATTGAAATGAGATAAGGTGTATTGTGATCTTTGAATTAAGATAACATGTAATGAGACACAATATGATTCAATTGAAATGAGATAAGGTGTATTGTGATCTTTGAATTAAGATAACATGTAATGAGACGCAATATGATTCTTTTGAAATGAGATAAGGTGTATTGTGATCTTTGAATTAGAATAACATGTAATGAGACGCAATATGATTCTTTTGAAATGAGATAAGGTGTATTGTGATCTTTTAATTAAGATAACATGTAATGAGACGCAATAGGTTTCTATTGAAATGAGATAAGGTGTATTGTGATCTTTGAATTAAGATAACATGTAATGAGACGCAGTAGATTTCTATTGCAATGAGATATTGTATACACTGATAAAATATGATACCACTTCTATGAGACACAATAGGATCTATTTGCATTAAGATAGAATGTAATGAGACAATGAAATTTCATTACATTGAGAAACGTGTAATGAGATACAGTAGGATCCCACTGCAATTTGATAAAACGCGTAATGAGACGCAATTGGCTAGCTTCATATTAGGATAACATGCATGCAATAAAAGGTGATAGGATTCTGTAACTATATGAGATTAAGTGTATCGCTTTGCATTAAGATTATGTAATGAGACCCATTAAAATATCCTTGCAATGAGACACAGTGGAATTCCAATTACATTGAGAAACTTGTAATGAGATGCAGTAGGTTCCCATTGCAATGAGATCAAACATGTAATGAGACCAATGCAAACGCCATTACAGCTGGAGAGGATCGCAGTCTTTTAATTTTTAAAATGCAGTTTTAATTGTGCAAATAAAATCTCACATTTATATTGTGATTAATTGCGTTTTAATTGAGATTAAATCGAAAGCCATGCAAACAGTGAATCACGTCACTATCCGAGCATACGAAAGTGCATTTTAAGTTTGATGAATAGGCCTACTTTATTTATGACTAAAAATACATCCAATACGAAACGTGGTTCACTTTCACCTCGAGCCAACTAATATAGTTTTTTTTTTCTAAAAGTATTATTTATCATAAAACTTAATTTATAATTCGTTGGAAAATGTAATTATAAAAAGCCATTCTTTTATACTTAAAAAGTAATTATGATGTTGTGCAAACATGTTGATAATGTTTGAAGATTATTTCATAATTAAAAGTATGAATACATAATTATACTATCGTTTGTGCTTGCTGGTAGGGACTGTTTATTAAGGAAGTACTTAACTCCTTTTTAAGAAACAATGAAAAGTAAGCAGAAATGTTAATTCACGATTATAACCCGTTCGCATGGGCATTTTGATCATGATTTATAGCATTGGTTATGATGCTAATATTTGTTTAGATGCATGTGAGCATTAAAATGTTACCATAATCATTTGCTTTTACACAACTTTAGTAAATTTAGTAAATAGCGTGATTATCATGATTAACTGATGCATTGTGGGCCTGGTGTGGCATTCTGGGTAATGCAAATGGAGGACGAAGGAAAGGGACGAGGCATTTATGGGTTGCCCCTTTCCTTTCTAATGGTCGGTATAATTACCCAATAATAATTAACGTAGGATATATTATGCATGGGTTGGTATCGTGATTAAAAACAAAATCACTTAATCACAATTTATCGAAATTTTTCGTCTGCTATTTATTATTGCTTGCTTATGCCAAGCATTAGACTGGCATGTGCAGTCCATAAATTCCTGCACATTGCACATTGCCCCTCCATCTTCCATTTTATTTTTCCGGCCATTTGTATTACCCAGAATGCCACAGTCCCAGAATGCATCAGTACATCCTGAAGAAATGTATATACTTAACCGAATGTAGCAGATCACTATTTTGTTAATCACACACGCACACACACCTAGATCATTGTTAAAATGTTCGTGTGAATGAAATGCTGACAAATAATGGAGGTTAACTTTGAAATTGTCTATTCTTGCTAACCGTGATCAACGTCGTTAGGTGTGGTTTGTTTTTAATCATGATATTGCAGCTACTTTTTGGAAACATTTTGAGAACCAAAGTTGAAACTGAAATCCATAAGCAGTAATTTGATAAAGCATTTTTACAGAAAATTGATAACTTCCTCAATAATGATATCTTTATTGCCAACTTTTTTCCTGGAATTTTTGTCAAAAAAAATAGTGGCATTAATCTATGTGAGGAAGCTATCAAATTCCTGAGTAATAAATCTCCAAAAACCCGGTAGAAAGCTTGTCGTTTATGCTATTAGTTGTATTGTTTTTGCTGCACTTTTGCCATTAATTACCCCACACTCTACCCTCTAATTATTCCATTAAATCAATTGAAAACCTATTGTAGCTTCACTTTCCTCAATAAACCTATTTGAGTACCCAGCATGGGTTTACTACCTTTTTTAGGCCTACATTTTCCCCCCTTTTGTAATTAGGCAATCACTGCTAGCAAATGTGCTGTGATGGGAAAAACACTAATGAGGAAAATAGATTTTTGGGGCATTTCCCTTCCTTTTGGAAGCCTATAATTAGGAAACAACAGGGAATGCAGAAAAAGGGGATCTCATTTGGGTATACCGTTACTCTTTCTAAAGTAAAGCGCCATCTGTGGCGAATAGATTTCAACTATACAGTTTAGCCCGTACTAAAATGGCTGCTCCACGACATTTGTCATAGATGTGTATGCACCATCTATTATGAAATGGTGCATTATGGGAGCCTCCCCCTAAAAGAATGCAATTTTCCCATCAAGGAACCGCTTTTTCAACGAGAAGCATTGTCTTTTTTAAGTGGAAGCGGTTGAGTAACTAGTTAAGGGGTTAGTTGAGTAACTAGGTATAGCAGTTAGTTGAGTAACTAGTAAAGTAGTTAGGGCCAGTTGCACTAAAGTGAGTTAACATTAACCCACTGTTAATCTAAAGGTTTTCTTTACATTCCTGAATTTTAATTGGCCCAAATCAGTCACATGATCACAATAACTTGGGGTTAAGACTTAACTGTTGTTGGTGCATCTGTTTCTTAGTTGAGTAACTAGTTAAGTGGTTAGTTGAGTAACTAGGTATAACAGTTAGTTGAGTAACTAGCTAAGTGGTTAGTTGAGTAACTAGGTATAGCAGTTAGTTGAGTAACTAGGTATAGCAGTTAGTTGAGTAACTAGCTAAGTGGTTAGTTGAGTAACTAGTTATAGTAGTTAGTTGAGTAACTGGTTAAGAAGTTAATTGAGTAACTGGTTAAGAAGTTAGTTGAGTAACTGGTTAAGTAGTTAGTTGAGTAACTGGTTAAGTAGTTACTTGAGTAACTGGTTAAGTAGTTAGTTGAGTAACTGGTTAAGTAGTTAGTTGAGTAACTGGTTAAGTAGTTAGTTGAGTAACTTAGTATAATAGTTAGTTGAGTAACTAGGTATAATAGTTAGTTGAGTAACTAGGTATAGTAGTTAGTTGAGTAACTAGGTATAATAGTTAGTTGAGTAACTAGGTATAATAATAGTTAGTTGAGTAACTAGGTATAATAGTTAGTTGAGTAACTAGGTATACTAGTTAGTTGAGTAACTAGGTATACTAGTTAGTTGAGTAACTAGGTATACTAGTTAGTTGAGTAACTAGGTATATGTAGTTAGCTGAGCAACTAGTTAGGTAGTTGAGTAACTGGAAAAAATGGATTCAATGAATAAAAGAACTTCGGCTGGTGCTGAGACAGTTCGATGCATGGCGCCATCTGTAGACTCAGCTTGTAAGCATTTTTTGTTGGCATCGTAGCATATCGTTTAATTTGTAATTTTAGATATTCTTTTTTACTTTTTTGAGGATTGATTATTATACATTATTAGTTTTAAATGCATGCTTTGGGGCTTAACCTATGAGAAGGGGATTTTCCCAATTGGAAAATGGGTTTTTCTATGGAGAATATGATCTTCTGTTATGTAGAAGCAGATATTAATATGAGAGCTTTCATTGGTCCAACTTAATAACGATCATTAGTATTTAACTAGTTCACTAATTGGTTAATAGAGGTATAATAATAATTTAGGTTGTTAACACCTAATTGCAGCGTTATGTATATTTAATGCCCCCGTTTTCAGGTAACCCCGGCAAATACGAGGTACATTATCGAGGCCATCACGAGCGAAGCGAGGGATTGCCAAAATAATGGACCGAGGGATTGTTTTCACGTA
>JAQIXP010002012.1:0-16312 GCA_034700285.1 Proteroiulus fuscus | reverse complement strand
TATTTATTGATAGATATTGTCAAATGCAATCGCAATTTCCATTTTAATTATAATTTTTCACGCTCTTTTTATTAAAAGCAACTTGTTTCAAAGTGAGACTGTCCCTTTAACTAAAGAAACTTAAACTAAGCTCTAAGGGCAAGCCCTGTTGGGGAATGGGCGACATTTTGAAGTATGAGATCATTTGAGGATGGGCGAAATATGGAGGATGGGCTAATTTTTGACGCTGGACTTTCATTTAGCATTTTTTTGCAATTTACCTCAGAGTCATAATATGGAGTCTGGGCCAAAACTAAAGATGGGCGAGTTTTAGAAGATTTACGGTATACCGCGGAGAACATTACCTATACCCCGTTAGTTACTATAAATACACTTTAATTTAATTGTTGTTCTATAAATATCCCCACTTTACGCCATGGATGAGATTATGTATATATATACCAGTAATCAAATATAAACGCGAGACCCGAAGGTAGGATATTTAAAGCACGGATTTTGCGGAAAAACGTGGGAACTGCGGAAAAACCAATTAATAAACCGTCAATGAACGGCGAGGGAGAATGAAAATAAAAAAACCAGGGCGACGACGGTCCTCGTACGTCGAATGACGTTGAGATCGAGAGTTTCCATTTACGTGGGTGAAGTACGGGCTTTATCATTCTTGTAGACAGAATTTAGTGGATACCCTTAACAAGTTTTAATTAATTTGCGTAAGTTTGACTTTCCTATGCATCATTTTCCAGCAAAAATACTTAGGTTTGTGTTCCAGCTAGAACGCAGCCACCGCCCCCTACATACACTTACAAACAAGAAAGTGGGACGGAAATCTAGAATAACATTGTAAAGGTCAATGATATTGGGGGATACTTATTGATAGACAGAATTGCTTTACATTATAGTCATAAACAACTTATTGGCGCGCATCGCATCTGGAGAACGCACGTGCAAAAATGGGATGCGTGCGTCGGATAACGAATGCATACGTGATCGTCTAATAAAAAGAACATGTGGTCTAAAAAGAACATTGAGCGTCTTAACAAAAAATCAAAAACGTTCTAAAAAGAACATGGGCGTCTAACAAAAAATAAATAACGTTCGAAAAAGAACAACGTGTCTAACAAAAAAATAGATGATGTTCGAAAAGAATATGAGTGTCTAACCAAAAATAAATAACATTCTAAAAAAGAACATCAGCATCTATATTAAAACAAAAAAAAACCAAATATATGAAAAAGAATAACTGCACGTGCCTGGTTTTTTTCAATTGAGAAACTATAATATAATGTAATCTATAACACATCAAATAATTACTCACCAATGCATTCCATTACATTAATAAAAACAAAAAAAAAACTTTTTTTATAAATAGGCCAATATAAAATGAAAATATTGGAAAATCCGTGAAATTTTGTTTACGAATAAACCCAAAAGTAAATGAAATTTACAGGTATAAAGCCAAAAGTGATAAAACAAGATTTCCGAAAAAAAAAATTGGAAACTCCAATGGGTATAACCATCATGCATGAAATTGATATCACAACAACTCAATTTTTTCTTCGAAGATACAATAGCAAACATTGATTCGAGATTAGGAAGCCGCCAATAACATTTATAGATTTTTATTTGATATAAAAATTTAAAAAAAAAATAAAACTTTTTAAAAGCATTATAAACAGCGTGCTATAAACAAGCCAAGAAATCCCGGAAAACTCATTGTATCCTGTCTTGAAAGAACTTAAACAGTATCAGGTAGTAGAAATTTATTCAAAATGTATCAAAACAAATGAGAATATGAAAATCCATTTTAATTGTTCAACTTTGAATAAATTTTAAGAAATGATAAATCCGTTAATTAATTAAAAGAAAAGCCAATCAGGTAAACCTCTTCCAGCTTTTGAACGAGTTTTTTAACCCTATCTCACTACACAGTAGGCCTACAAGTGTGTATCCCCTTCCAACTTAAAAGGTTTTTCTTCAAACAAATTATTAGCTATATTTTCACGAAAATGAACGTATGATTTTCTTACCGAGAAATTATATTAAAAGTACGAGAGTGAAAAAAGGACCTACTTTTCTCACTCTTTCTCTCTCGCCATAATTGTAGAGTATTTACAAACAATGGTTAGATTTGGCATGCAGATATATATTATATTATTATATATTTGTATAGCGTAGAAAATAACGGAACACTCTATATAATATTTCTCCAATATATGTATATATAATTCAAGTGCAAAACTGTTTTAATCAATATTCTTCCAGGAATTACCCATGCTTCCGATGAAAAGGAATTCTCATAGCGTTTACAGGGACTATATTGCCAATGCTTTAATACATTAGCCATGCATTTAATAGCAGATTTTTTTCACATTTTACTCATAGTATCTCAAAGTGAAAAAAAGTTAATCCAAAACAATTTTTAACAAACTAGGCCTACTGTAAAATTTATGAATAAATATTTAGTTTATAATTTTCCTAACTGAACTCATTGTAATTTGGATTTTGTTTTCATTCATATGCTCAAAAGAAAACAAAAACTGAGGGTAAGGAAATGGCAACAAAAAAAAAACCCTTGGGAGCGTTCAAATATTACGGTGGAGGGGGGATATAATTCGCAATCCTATGATCCATCAAGTTTAACATATGTAAAACTATCTTCTCCACTATATTTGTGGTTCTAGGATCTGTTATCTGGAAACATTGTATTGGGGCTGTTCATAAATTATGTTTGTATGACTAATATTTTATAACTCCCCCCCCATTCCCCCACGTCATTTCTTGTCACAATTTGGGAATGTCGTTAAAGCTGTTGTAATATTGATTTACAATTGCATAATTATGTTTACTATTAATTAAAAATAAAATCTAATTGCTAATAGTATTTCCAATTTTGACTAGAATCATCAATTTTTAGACCTGTTCAAGTAAGTAAATTTTCCATAATTTTAATGTCAAAGCAATATTTTTATTTGGGAATTTTTCGGCTTCCCCCTCCCTCCCCCCACCCCCAATTCCCCCTTTCCACCACACAAAAAGTTAAAAATTCCCAAACTACCCTCAAAATGTCAACGTATTTTATGAAGGGCCCCTTTTGCCTCTACAAACCCACACACACACACACAGAATATTACTTTTTTAAACAAAAAGTGAAAAAGTTTTAAAATGTAAGAATATAAAATTTTAAAATAAGAAATTGAATTATGTGATGTAAGCTTACCAAGTGCACACTATACTAAAATCTCAGAACTTTTCCGCCATATTAAAATTAAACAAAATTTGAATTTTTTAAAAAAATAATATTATTTTTTATTTTTTTGGAATACATTTCTTTTTCTTATTGAATAAAAGAAAAGTGATGCTAAAATTGAATGATCCCAATGGTGACCCTTTCTCCTATTGCTAACAGATGGCGCTAAAAGTTAATGAGATTTTCGATTTAATCTGCCCAGGTTTAAATAAAAATTGTGATTTCTCGTAATTAAATTCCAATATTTTATTATTTTTATCAACAATTAGTTGTAATACCTAGCAATTTTAAAAGCACTTGTCATAAAGCCTGACATCCCCCTCCCCCAAAGCGAATACAGGGGGAAGGCAATGGGGCAATTGCCCCCCTTCCTCCCCCCTTTGCCAGCAAAAATTGTTGCCCAGTAGCCAGAGCAAATTGTCTTTCCCTCCCTTGTAAAATGTGTTCCCCCCCTTAGCAAAATTTTGTATCCGCTTTCCCCCCCCCCCCCCTCCTCCCTCAATCAAGAGTGCAAAAGAAGTGCAAAAAAGAGTGCAGCCAGGATTTACAAATGTGGGGTTTGGGGGTGAAAACCCCCAAAATTTTGACGACAGGGGTTACCATAGGCAAAATATTGGTCATGGGGGGCATGGGGGGTTTGAACCCCCCTTCAGAGCGCGCCTGATCCGTTATCTGACGGCGGCGTCACTCCCGTGGTCAAGGCGGCATGTGTGTGTGGGGGGTGGGGTATGTACCAAAGCGGATCTTTCTAAAAAAAAACCTATATGTTATTAAAAAAATAGGCTAAAAAAATTAATTAAAACGGGGGGAACCTCTAACATTTAGATTAAGCATCCACTTCAAATTCAAACTTCGCGGAAAAATTTAAACCAATAATGACGACGACATGATGACGCAAGTGTGGGTGTGTCATACTGAATAAAATAAGTTTGCCGATAGCATGCACTTTCAAACGAGACTCCAAGTTACAAGGACGTACACGGGTATCATTAACATTGTGTTTAGGGTGCAGGGTACCAAGAATAAAAAAAAAAGTTACCAATAACTAAATAGTACCGATAAAAAGAAACACGGGCAAGACAATTCTAAATACAGTATTAACAGCGGTAATGAGAAAACCCTTACGGGCCGTTGCATCACTATTCTCGGCAGCGGCGACGGTACCATCATCGGAGGTACCGGCAGCACCAAGAGCATCTCAGGAATATTTTTATTACACAAAAATGTCAACACCGCTATACAGGTGGATTCCGTCTTTGGACAGGTTTTGGTCCCAACTGAGGAGGCACCAAATATTACCGCATAGGAAAATTAATACACAACATCATCATCATCATCAACCTAAATATTTATCACTAAGTAAGTTTTTATATTTCAAACCCAAAATATTACTCAAAACTTTGGTACCGTGTCTTGTGATCTGTGGGTGTGTGTGTGTCAAGTGTGATCTTTAACCACCACGTGCCCCAAATTAGTGGGGGGAAAAAAAACTTAACAAGAGGGAAAAAGTTGAAATTTTTTCTTAAAATTCCAGTTACTTTTTGTCAAAGTTGTGCAGGTGGTTAACACGCGTGTGTGCGCCCCCTCGTTTTCTTTATTTGATTTCTAATTCGTTTTTAATGATCGTAAATTCCAACCTAAAATCTCACCTTGGGTTCTGGGCCTACCATGAGGGTCCTAAAAATTACCCTGACTACAGGGTAGCCCATAACTTTTCTGCAAAACTTCCCTTAATTAGCTGGGTTCAAGTGCAAATTTGGTTAAAAGAGTGCAAATTTTCAGATTTCAGAAAAGTTAAAAAGAGTCCAAATTTTTAGATTTCAGTCAAGTTAAAAGAGTCCAAATTTTAAAATTTCAGAAAAATCAAATTTCCAAATTTATACATTTTTCTTCAAAATTCCATAACCCAGCAATGGGCCGATGCACAATTAACAGATCCCACTTAACTTTTAAAAAAAATTCAACTTTTTCCAATCAAAATAGTAACAATAAGCATAAAATCTTACTTAAAAATTGGTGGTAATTCCCCTTCACGAGTCTCCAGGGTACCGAAATAAGGACCACAAGTTGGCCTTATATTTTCCCGTGGAAAATCCCACACAAATTTCCCAGTCAAAAACACCTTTCTCAAAAGGTAGCCTATACGAAATAGCTTAATATACTGATACTTAAGGTCCGGTCCCCCAGGTGCGTTACTCCGTACGGTAATAACCTGACCACGCTAAAAGTTAAAAAACTAACATTTCATACCGTGTATGAGTTGTTGTTTACTTTATCATTTTTTTTTTAAACAGACCAGCACCCATTAGTCATATTCAACTTATTTTAAAACGCTTGTCTTAGTCATCCAGCTTTCATCCTACTACATCATAACTAATATATACCTATGTTTTTTTTTCCTCCTTCTCTTCTCATAGGTTATTCGTCTTCTAGCAGGACATTTTATTTAATTGTATTGACATTTGTGTTCATCGTATTAAATTCAAGCCTAAGTGTGATGGCTCGTCCAGTGTCACCGTCTGATAAATGGAGAAATCCATGTAACATTAATTTCGAAGCTTCGGGTTCCGGGGAAACTGTGGATTTTAAAGGCAGTGATGCCAAGGATTCGTATCGGGGGATATTACAAGCTGTGACGGACGCCAGCGAATACACGGATGCAACCAAAACAGAATTTGTAAGTAACACTTTTTAACTAGAACTTATGTTTTATAACATTCTGATCGTGTGCTTTGCACTGGTAGGGCTATTGGACCAGTTATTTACCTAATTTTGTTCAAAAAATGTTAAATTAACTCTGAAAAAAAGTAACTTATGGGTCAGTTTGGGTACTCGAGTCCTTCCATCCCTTAAATTAACATTACTTTAAAATTTTTTTTTTTACAAAAATTCTGGTAAAAAAAATGTATTTTTAAAATAGCGTCTGTTGAGTGTTGAAGTGAACTGTAGTAAGCAAAAAAAAATTATTCGGTTTCCAGACTTTTGAAACTATAGGGGCCTAACTGAGAAGTTTACACACTCTTGAGTTCAATACGGATTTGCTATTGTAGACTAAGCAAAATCTGAAGATACAATTTAAAAACTTATTAACCTTTCGGTTAGTTGTATTAAAAATAATCAATTTCCACGGCCTAATCATGCAGGAAATTAGTTTAAAAAATATCGAAATAAATTGGGAACCAAATTCAGAGAAACATGGTTTTAAAATGTTGTCATATCCATTACAAACCCAAGAATTATTACTGAATTTTTAATAATTTTGCATAAATTTGACATGAATATGAGAAAAACTATTTTTAAAATTTTGCTAAAATTTTACTAATAATGACCAAACAAATTGCTGCAGTTATGTTAATTCCCTGTGCATATATTCAAATATTTCTGAACACATCCAGGGTTCCCACCAACCTAAGAAAACACAAAGAATTTGAAATTGAAAGTAAAACTCAGGGAATTTAGGTAAAAATTCTAAAAGTCTGGAAAACTCAGGGAATTTCTTGCAATTTCCAAGAACTTATTGATTCCGTAAAGAATAGGGATAAGTAAAAGTATTGATAAAAAATAACTGAGCTGGAAAACCTTGCAAAGAATTTAAAGAAATATTTTTTTTTGAGTGAGAAACATTTGATTTATAAAGTTTTCATTTCACGGAAAAAAATAATGCATTTTCTTTAATGATCAAATGTATAAAATATACTCTGGAAAATTGCATTTTTTGTCTGGAAAACCTGGAAACCTCAGGGAAAATGATAATTCATTTTTGGTGGGAACCCTGTCATCGAATCTTTATTACCAATTGTTTATATCGATGGTAAAGATGGAATTACCATAGCTTATTTTGCATAAAAAAGGGCCTATAATATTCACAAGCTTAAAAATAAATAATTGCAAAAACTATTCTTTGGCAAACTTGTTGAATTCAGTGCATTGAAAGTAGAAACCCAATATGAATGATTAATAGTAGACAATTTAATCTTAAAACTTGCTGCAAAACTGAATAAAAAATGGGCTTATTTATAATAAACATCAATAAACCTCAAAAATAAGTAAGTATAAATGAGCCTAAATTTGTCTGGGTTTACTTCTTTTAAAACTCCTATTTAACCTATGATTACAGGTTTACACGTAAATCGTTTATTAAGCATTTTGATCTAGTCATAAGTCATTAATATAAATTTGCAAAAAAAAAAAATAGGCTCAAAATTTCAACCACCAGGTCCCTTATAGATATTCACAAATTACCTGTCCCAGCACACCTGTAGGGGTTTTATCAACATCAAAGTGGAAAGAGAGAGCGAGAAATGAGAAAGGGTTAAATATAATTAATAAACAAAACATCAAAAAATCACTTTGATAAATTAAAATAATTACAAGGAAACAAACCCAATGGATCATTTAGAAAAATTGGTCTGGAAATGCATGTAGGCCTGTATTCTCTGAGATTCATAAAAAATGTTTAAAAATATATGATTTTTTTTCCTGCTAATTTAGCAGGCATGAAAAACGTTTAAAAATGAAAAAATCTCGAGTAGGGTATCGCATTTCAAATGGCGAAATATAAAACTAACAACAAATTAGGCCTAACCAAAAACTTAACCTGTCTTTGAAAACAAATTTGAGCTCCGGGTCTTTTTATCGCCTTTTTTTCCTTTCTTTTTCTTGTTTGCACGTAGAAATAAATCTTGTCTGGCAACCCATTCTGTGGCCTTGTGCCGTCTGAACATACAAAATATAACCATAATTTTAAAAATTTTAGTTAAAAAAAAAGAAATAAATGATTTGATTGTTAACGAATATCCGTAGCAAGGCCTAAACATTTTAGAACGGCAAAATCACGTGACGAAAATGGAATTAAAAACGGCGCTATTACAAATGGCCGTTGGGGGCGCCATCTTGCATCGCTTGCACTCAACTTGCAACTCAATCCGTTAAAAAAGAAACGGAAAACAGGCAGAAAATAACGGCAACAAATATTTAAAAGAGTTGAATTAAAGTTTTACAAACTTTCCTATTACTCCCTACACGGCTTAATTCAAAAATTTATAACTGTTTTGCATTGCAAAGCCAATATGAAAATGCGGCAGCCATATTGAAGCTCATATTAGATAAGTACTAATAATCAATTGGCTAAATTTCCACATTTATTTCAAATGGCCCAAATAATTACCTCCATTCTCATTTTCCAGAAGAAAAATACAATTTTCCATTTATAACTCTCAAGTCCTTATTTTGCAAAATAAGATTATTTGAGGAAATTTCCCGCTAATTAAGACAGAGGTCTAGACCCATAAATGCGTAAATCAATCGAAACTGCATTTGTTGGAGGCTTCCCTCGACATAATATACACACCATTAAATAAATGGTCGCCAGTCCTTTCCCATATATGAATTTAAAGGGACAGTCCCATTTCGTGACAAATGAATCTTAAAATTAAGATTATTAAATAATAAAGAAGGGCAGTCTTATTAATAATAATGGCAGTTCACCTACCGTAATTCAGAAATCACGATATTTCCAAAAAAAGAGGATAGGCGCCATTTTTATAATAGTCCCCCACCCAGGCAGAATGGCGCTGCGTGCAAAGGGGGGTTCAAGTATCGCAATGGGCATTCTATGTTATGCAAAAACTTGTACACCATCAAGTTTATTTACTAGAGGGATTGACAAAATGATTTCTAACATGGCTACTATAAACCATCGAGATTTTTGTCCACATTAGCATGTTTCAAAATGAATAACTATGGAATGGTAATTATAAATTAAATTTCAATTTCTACGCTCTTTCTTGTTCCCCTCTTTCTTACTAAAAATGCTTGAGGTAAGGTGGGACTGTCCCTTTAAAAATTTGTGATCACCCGACGAGTTTCAACATATTCAAGACATATCCAAACACGATTAAGTCTGAATTGTATTGATTAACAAATGTTCACAAGATAAAATAAATTATCTCACATTCCCGACATTCCAAATTCCTGGGATATTACGGGTCTTAGGGGTGGAAGCCCTGCCCAAAATATGTGGGTAAAAAAAACACTTCCGTCCCAGAACTGGGCCAACCCCCCCTTAGGGTTGGGACCATTGCAGGTCCTTGTTCAGCCATAATATGCTTGAATGGGCACAGCAGAATGCTATTATAGCAGAAAGAGTCATGAATGAACCTGTGAGAAAAATGAGATCGTACCGTAAAAACGCATGTAGTAAAAAGTGTGGGAGAAAAACATGCAGTGCTGACCCAGACCCACAGACACCTCCGACCAAAAAAAAATACTTGAAATAACTTCAAGACAAACCCCCCTCCACCTCATTCAAACAAGAGTCTGTTGTGACGCAGGCCCACTCTTTTCTGGCCTAAAATACAGGAAACGATTTAGTCACGAGACCACACTCATGGTAAAGGTATGTGGGACTTCCCCCCACCCAAAAAAGCGCCTATGGCTCCTTTTTACCATATTATAGGATCCCAACTTATAAACAGTCCCGGGACCCTTTTTTCAATAAGGCTTAAAAAAATGTGCTGGGATGCCGAGTAACAGATGCTAAAAGTCACGGGTTTCCCAAATTTTCCCTTACATTACAATGTAAGGGTTATTTTTTTGAAATATTTTGAAAATGTAACAATGTTGTTTACAACCAGTGAAAATTTGAAATATATTTGCAATCTCGAAAAATCATTTAAAAATATTTATAAAACAAAATTATAATTGAATTTAGAAAATTAGAATCAAACTTAGAAAAATGGAACAAAATTAGAAAAAAGTTAGTATTACATTTAGAAAAATGGAACAAAATTTGCAAAACTATAAAAAAATTAGAAAAACAGAACAAACTTAGAAAAACAGAACAAACTTAGAAAAATAGAACAAAAAAATTATATTTAGAAAATATAACAAAATTAGAATCTAATTTTGTTCTGTTTTGAACCATATGAGTGTGAAATCGTGCCAGTCTACCGAATATGCGCGTTCAAGCCTCGCGCTCAACTTGTTCCAAAGCGGGGAAAAAGCAATCGCACTTTATAACGCGACAAGAAATGCATTTGAAAAATAGAACACTCAGCAATGGCAAAATGGCTTCCGAAATAAAGTACAGCGCGATTGGCGTTGAAAAGGAAGGGTTCAACGGCCTCCTTTACGGCAGGTGAGAGAGAGATTGCCAGTTACTCGCGATACGGCCATCTTGCGGCCGCCAAACGCACCCCGATAAGGATACGATAACATAAGCCTGTGACTTTTATCGTTCTATTTCTGGCCCATGCGATGAAATCATTTGATCCGGGGGAATTCCCTAATTTGTCTATCACTTTGTTATTTTTTTTTCTACCTGGCTAATTATGATACAAATGCGTGTGTGTGTGTGTACATATATAGTCATAGAACAATGCAACAAACTGGGGGTTTGTTCTTTTCTTCCGATATTCCCCAGTTCCTCGACCAGTAGAGCACCAAGTTAGCGCGTGCAGGTGTGTTATGGGTAATTTGTTACCCGGCGGGCGCGCACCAAAAACAGGAAACTAACCCAATAATTATGATATCTATTTAAGACGCACAAATATTAATAAAAAAATATGGCGAGTCAAAAAGTCCAGAAATACATTCGCATTATCTTATCTCATTATTAGTACTGACGTCACAACCCAGCCCATCATGATATAATATACAGTATAATTGAGATAATGAATGAAATTATACATACACACACAGTTGTGTATACTGGCTGAAGAAAACAATTAGCCGTTTGATAAGTTTGACAAATGTAAGTTTTTAAATAAAACATGAATCACTTATCCACGTTTATATCCTACTGAAACGCGTGGGGGCATAATTAGCATAATATACCATATCACATCAACAGGTGTAATTAGCCATATTCCAAAAGGATATAAGAAATTTCAAAAAAATACTGAGACTAGTTTTTTATTTTTCTATGCAAATATTAACGAGCTATTTAGTATGGATGCGGTGTATTTGCATACGCGCTTTAAGATCAGGCACGCGTCCGTTGGCGCATGGTACGCTCGGATACCTGGGTGGGGGGTTGGCGGGGGGAAGTCATAGCCCTGGTCAGAATGTCGGGAGACCAGGGTTGTGATATGTCCTTCTCTTCGTCTCGACCTCTAGGTGATGACCATGGTGCCCAGCAGGTCATCCAGAGCCATCCTTACCTGCGGCTAGAGCTTACAAGCAAAAAAAAGTGCAAGTCCAGTACCGCACGCTTCCTAAATAAAAAAATGACGTGCAATACTTGGAAAATGCCTCAGCTGGTTAGATAATGTGTAGATTTATTAGGATAATAAACTGTGTTTCACCTGCACTTCTGACGTATGAAGGATGCGGGACGCCATTGGAGCGTATCAGAATTTATAATTAGCAGAATAAAAAAAAAAATCAAATAAAAATAAACGTAAAAAATGAATCCTATTCGCATAATATATTATACAATGAATCGAGAAAATGGATAAAGATCCTATACGACAAGATCCTGTTCCTATTTACTCTGCCAGAAAAATAAAGATACGGGTGTTCAAGCGGTGCAATTATCATTAGCTCCCGGATCAAAACCCTTTCTTGGCAAAACAATTTTTACATTAAAGATTCACATAATATTAAGTTCATAAATACATTACGGACTACGTGATGGTTATGGCGTATATCGTATAAATGCAAGCACTTATCCAAACAGTTTGATTTTTTAAAATGTTCAAGGTGGTCCACCTTAAACCTGAACGGCACAGCAGGCCTATGTACTAAAATCCCCACCTTTTTGTTTTTGATTACAGGTAATGCAAACATTTGGTGATCCCACCTTCATGACGGAGTTTGAATGGATCTCCTACGACTGGTTGCCAAAGATTCCGGCCACAACAGCCGAACACTTGGCGTCACTACAAGTAGAACATGTAAGTTATAGTCTTATGGTTAACTACATTGACTAGGCCTACATCCCATATTTTACCCTTTAGGTTAAACTGTAACAACAAAATAAATTTAAAAAAAAATAAATAAACTAAAAGGTTGGCACATCCAAGCTTCCGTAATGCTATGGAGTGCAAGAAACGCCCTAATAATTACAAGTAATAATGGGATGACCTATACGGGGTTATGCATAAATTATGTTTGAATAAAAACTCCGAAGCTTAAACTTTGAAACACTCCCTAACTGCTAAAGGCTATGAAACATTTTATTTAAATTTGCAAATTATTACTTTTAAATTTAATTTAAAAAATTTGCAAAATATAATCAAAAAAATGATATTATACCTAAACACTAAATTCTAGAATATTTATGAGTTAGATTTTCATAATTTTAACACGAGGTACTTACTTCCCTTAAAAATGTACACGTGATTTATGGACGACCCCTTATGCTAAACCCCAAAACTTTGAATTATGAAAAAAAATTTTGGCACCTCTGAGCTCCCATAGCATTATGGAGTACAAGAAAAGCCCAAAGTATTGAAAGCAAAAGTCACAGGATAGTCTATTAACTCTCCCGAACCCTTTCTTGGATTTTTACGGAAGCCTCCAACTAACAAACGTCTACTTTTCCCTATTTTCAGATTAAGAAATCCCTGACGGATTCCTACCACTATTTACAATACTTCGCCGTAGCCATCGATCAGATGATATTAGACCAAATAATGTACGAAGGGAACTTCCTGGATTCGTACCGCAAGATTGAGGAGAACCTAAGGACGGCCCTGTGCCAGTTCCAGCAGTCCATAGCGCTGCTAGGGCTCAAGCCCAAAGATGACGTCCGCAAGGAAGTCATGTCGGAGGAATACCGTAGCATTCACGCCGATACAACGCGTAACGTCAGGGACTATATCATTCTTAGGGACCACCTTAACACCCTCAACTACATCTCAAAAGTGTTCCATCATTACGTCAAGAAACTGGACGAGACGTGAGAGGCGCCACTTGACCATGTTACATCATAAAAGTTAAAAATTACCAATTAGCTACCTATTTGCGTGCGTACAGTTAATTGGTTGGTGATCAATTGGTCATCATTACTGGACCAAGCGTACGACAAAAAGTGAATTTACCAAAATGTTAGCTACCTGTTTGCATGCGAGTCAAAAAGAGTATGAACGTGCGTGCAGTTGGTTGGTTGGTTGGTTGTGTTTGTGAGAAAAATTACCAGCAAACCTATATTTATTTAAGATTTTTTTTGGTAATATGTGTTCCTATAAGGCAATTGTTTGTTTAACTATTTTCACTATTCGCACACCTCATCCATTCATTCAATCATTCCCCACCTCATGGCGCTACAGCCTTTATCCTCGCCTTCATTTGATTGGAGTTAAAAAGAAAAACCAGAAAGAAACTAAACAAATCTAATTAATTTTAACCCTTTATAGACTTTATATGAAATGTTAAGCATGTTTTAAAGGTGAACTGACAGCTAAGCTCGTAAAAAAAAGTTATACTTTATGGCCCTGCCTCCTGACGTCATGCGCCTATTCACAGCATCTAACTGCAGCCCTCACGTGTTTAACTGTCAGTCCACCTTTAAATGTATGGTCCCAACGTGGGGTCATATCCAAGGCCCCAATTTCAGACTGTGGGCTGCCATCTTGATTTTGATGAAAAAACAAAATGGCGGCTTGACCAGTGAAAACTTTTGAGTGACTTTGTCAATATTGTTACCCATGATCCCCTTGGATGGCCCTGCCGAGGAAGAGCATCCGAGTCGTCTTGGCCCACTTGTGGGGTGACCCTAACTAAGCTAGAAATGCCCAAGAAAACTGACCAATGAGTGGATCACAAGCGACCATGCGGGACTGGAAGGCAGTGGCATGGTTAACCCCTCCCCCCCCCCTCCAAATTGACCAGGGGGTATTGCTCCATGCCAATGGTCAGCTGCACTAATTCTTCCTCAATGAAACCATGTTCAGCTAATTTAAAAGATTTTCCTTTTTTATTTTCATTAAAAAGGTCTCTAATATTTTAACTATTCAATTAATTTTTTCTCCCGAAAATTGTAATTACAAATTTTTTTGATATTCGTAAAATTGCAAAATTTAACAAAAAATTAAGGTTTTTTTAAAAATCTAATATTCCCAATTTTAATTATTGTTAAATTATGGCAACGTTGACCTGGAATAGGGTATTTGCTAATTTGTTTTAGCAGGTTGGGCCAATGTCTAAGCGATATTTTAATATTGTTACACACGCCAGAAAGTACTTTCCAGATTTTTGCAGTGTTTTCCGAAAAAATCCCCAACAATCTCATTAAAAACATTTGTTTTTTGAGGAAAATCTCTTAAAAAATAGCAAGAAAATAATCTGGTTGATTCTGTAAATCTCATTAAATTTTTCATCAAAAAAACTCATCCAATCATTAATTTATTACATAATTTACATAATACATTGCCGCTTAGACCCATCATTTCTCGTCCCTTGAATCTTTACAATTTTACTATTTATCGTACATGAATTTAAAGTAAAAAAAAAATCAACCAAATATTTGTAAAATATTTAAACAAGTATGTTATATAGCTGCAGGAAAAAAAATGAAAAGCAAATCGTTTTTACGCTTTTTTGTATACAATATCACCGATCATTTTTTTGATATATTTGTGAAATAGTAGAAACAGCTTTTAAAAAATATTTGGCATAATATTCCAGACAAGATGGTGGACCCTCCCACCGGAAGTGCGTCCCTCTAGCGGAAAAGACAAGCATTCCAATAATTTATTATGTGTTTCTGATTTGACTGCCTTTTTTCTATTTGTACTTGAGTGAAGAAAAGTTTATTTATTTATTTATTATTATTATTTATTGTTGCTTATACCATGGGCTCTTTTTACACTATTTTTATGTTGCAAATTTTAACTTATTTTAAAAACCAATTGTTTTTTTTAAAAAGATAAAAAATGATTTTAAAGAATCATCAAGAGTCTCTTACTGTCTCATCAGCTGTTCTTAAAAACTGCTCAAAAAATATGCATGCACTATTTTTAATGAGAAATAAAAAAAATTAATAATAATTATCATTAAATTGATATTAATTATGCAATGTTTACCAAATTTGAAACCACCAAAATGAAATAATTACAATTGTGACGATATTTTAGTAGTGCCTTACTTATTATTACTATTATTATTATATAAAAAATAAATTTCCATGAAATTTTGTCAATTCGTAGTTTAATTAAATTTGGAGAAATTAAAATCCGTTATGTTGAACAGCAAGTCATATAAAGTGTTTGTGTCTATTCTTATTTCAATGGTATTTTGGTCATCTTGTAACAGGTAAAAAAGCACCCCTTCAGTGCTAAAAATATGTACAAATTGGTAGCAGAACCCTTCATTTTTTCCTCACAATTTAAATGGGAAATTGAAAACCAATGCATTTCATAACAAATAACATTAAGGGGGCACCAAACTCATTATTCAACTAACTAATACGATTATTTGAAAAGTTGCGCAAAATATTAAATTTCCTGGCTTTTTTGGCGAGCCAGCCTAAAAAAAATGCATTTGGGACTTTTTATTTCTAAAAACTTAAAACTATCCTTCCCTCTCAAAAGTACTCCCACAATGCACCATTCATCCCAGAAACGATTTTGCAAATTCAGATAAAGCAGTCATGTGATACTCAGAATATAAAAAATAATCAAAAAAATCCTTTTCTGAACAATTTGTCTATATAAATTCATGAATTCTGCAATGCCACTGGCGCCCTTGTGCGCCTGAGTCTAGAACTAAAAAGAAGGGTCTAAAATTTAAGATACTGCTAAACCATATCGATTAAAGCATTAGTCATACCTTCAGCTTATTTTCTAAAAAAATATTTTTCCATAGTGAAACTTGTAGCTTAAAGGGACAGTCCCACTTTGTGACAAATAAATCTTAAAATTAAGATTATTAATAATAAAGAAGGGCAATCCTATTAATAATTAATTGCAGTTTACTTAAATACCGTAATTCAGAAATCACGATATTTCCAAAAAAGATGACACTATCTATCTATCTACTATATATAAAGCGAGAGATGCACGTGTATCTATCCATTTTGCACGTGCGTCTCCGTAACCTTTGGGATTTTTTCTTGCATTT
>JAQIXP010002011.1:0-16321 GCA_034700285.1 Proteroiulus fuscus | reverse complement strand
GGAAGACTGGAAATGGATAGAGGAAGACTGGAAATGGATAGAGGAAGACTGGAAATGGATAGAGGAAGACTGGAAATAAATAGCGGAAGCCCGGATGCTGGGACCAAATGAATTGGCCCGGAGGTATATTACTGAGAAGGTTTGCCTTATGAGGAGAGGTCGGGTGGTTGCTTTAAAGGATCTCCTACATGAGTTACATAAGGGAATGAGTGGTGAGATTACCAAGAGGATGGCTGGTCATAAACGTGACATGCTGGAATCGTTTCTCCAGTTAGCGATGTCTATCGAGGGGGTCTTCGATGAGGAGAAGACGGATACCAGGACATCTAATCCAAGTAGGGGGCAACTGAAGGAACGGGTGCAGCCTCCCGTGGCTAGTGCTGAGGTGGTCAAACCAAAACAGGCAAGTGGTGGTAAGTAGGACCCATCAGTAAAACCCAAAGGCAATCGTGGCGCAAGTAGCTCCGGCCCGCAGATTCATTGTTACCAATGTGGTAAACCAGGGCATATGTCTGCCAAATGCTGGAGTGGTAAAATGGGCACCATTTGCTACCGGTGTGGTGAGGAGGGTCACTTCTCCCGTGACTGTTCCAAAATAAGGGGTTATCTGCAGCCTAAGACGAAGAGTGACGGTAGCGTCACGATGCTCAGAATTCCACGGCAGCTACATGGAATTCTTACTTCGTCGGTGGATGGGCCTGACCCGTTACCAAAACCTGGTCAGCCTGAGGTGAAGAAAGTTGTGCGGTTCAACCAGACATCGAAACCGGCAGTGGTGAAATGAGGTGCTAAATTTGAGGAGAGGCTACTATGGGTGAACATCATTATACAGCAAATCCATGAACGGGATACGCTAGTTGACTCCGGGGCGTCAGTGTCAGTGATTGGCAAGTCAGCTTCGAGGTGTCTTATGTGATGTAAATCCTGGGAAATCTTTTCGGGTGTTGGGTATGCAACAAATGCGGATCCCAATGCTTGGTGTGGTGAATTTGTACGTGCAACTGGCATTGCGGACTTTCAAGCACCGCTTTTTCGTGATGGACGACCATTCTTGTCCATCGCCTAACATCGTCCTTGATATGGACTTTGGGAAAAAGGCGGGCTTGATTGTCGATATGGTGCAGCCGGCTGTGTACTTTTGAGACATCTTCTGATGTCAGCTGTGGATGTGGAGCCTATGCTTAGCAACCGGGACGTTTGCGATGATGGGGCTGGAGAGGTGGTAGTTGACGATTTTGGTGAACTTATAGATAAAGACCCGGTTGTCGTAGAATTACCAGAGAACGACATGGTGAATATCGACGTCGACTAGCTGAAAGAGGTGGTGCAGTTGGTGCATGTGGATGTACCGACGAGAATTCCGGCGAGGATGCAGATGGGTGTTGAGATGCGTTTCGAGCTGCAGGTGAAATATAGTACGACCGTACTGGTAAAGCCGACACACGATTTGTTGGCAAAACATGGCATATGTTTGGAGAAGGGATTGGTGTTGCTCGACCCGTCCGTGGGGAGCGAGAAAATGATCATGGTAAACACAACCGACAAGGATGTTTGGTTATGATGTGATATGACGGTGGGCACAGCGGTGTCAATCGATAACTGCAAGATAAACTATATGGACGATGACGATCGGAGTGGCAAACGGGTGGAAACCGTGCAAAAGGTGACAGAAGGAAAGAATCATGAACCCGCCGACTTAGCCTGGAACATAGGCCCAAACCTGACGTCGGAAGAACGAGCCGAGTTATTCGATCTCTTGCAAGTTTCGAGACGTATTCGCAGCAGATATGTCTGAGTTAGGTGACTCAGATATCGCAGTACATCGTATTGATACTCAAGGTCTGCTGCCGGTGCATGTTCCGTCTAGGCGTACGGCTGAACATACCCAGAAAGTTATCGACGAGGAATTGGATGAGATGCTGAAACACGGCATCGTAAGACCAAGTAAAAGTTTATATTTAAGCCCAGTGGTTATCGTTACGAAGAAGGATGGTGGGATGCATTTTTGCATCAATTACAGGCAACTGAACGAACAGACAAAGATCGACCAGTACCCTCTGCCGAGGATCGACGACACTTTAGACTCTGTCACAGGTGAAGTACTTCTCGATGTTGGATCTGGCGAGTGGTTATTGGCAGCTCCGAGTGGCAGAGGACATCGAAAAGACCGTGTTCTCCTTCGAGTTCCTTCGAGTCTCCTTCGAGCGACTATGCAGCGGACACTGGACATCTTACTGGCGAACATCAAATGGGAGGCTTGCCTTATCTATTTGGACGACGTGATAACGTACGGGGCGCTCCTTCACATAATGCTGCAGCATTTGCGGATGATCTTCGAGTTATTTCGGAGTGCAAATTTTAAGTTGAAGCCTTCCAAATGCTTCTTTGGTTATGACAAGGTAGCGTACCTTGGTCATATGGTGTCAGGTGCTAGTGTAGAGGTTGACCCGGCGAAGATTCAGGCAGTAATACAATTTCCCCGGCCGACTTCGAAAACTCAGGTGAGAACTTTCATTGGACTGGCCAGTTACTACCGGCAGTTCATTGAACACTTCGTTAGGATTGCATCTCCTCTTCATAGGCTGACTGGCGAGAATGTTGCCTTTGAATGGGATGCCAAGTGTGAAATGGCATTTGAAGAGCTTAAAATGCTATTGACTCAGGCGCATATCTTGACTACGTTCGATCCGACGGCGACAATCTCGCTGCATACGGATGCGTCAACATTAGGACTCGGTGCTGTTCTTCACCAGAGCGAAAAGAAGGACAAAAGGGTGTTAAAAGGGTGTTGGTGTATTCTTCAAGGTGCCTAAGTAGCCATGAGAAGAATTATGGCATCCTGGAGTTGAAGGCATTAGCAATAGTCTGAATGGTGAAGAAAGATAGGCATTACTTGTTGGGGCAACACTTCAACATAGTGACTGATCATCACTCGCTGTGCTTTCTCCAGAAGATGAAAGATCCGAAGGGCAAGCTCGGGCGGTGGATGTTGGAAATGATGGAGCACCAGTATTCTGTTGTGCACAAGAATGGTGTACTGCACGTCGATGCTGATGCCTTGTCCAGGTGCCTGCTGCAAAAAGCAGTAGGTGAAAAAGAAAGGGTGTACGTCACGGTGGCTCTGGACGAGATCGACCAAAGGGACACTGAATGCTTCAAGGTGGAACAGGCGACTGATGAGTATACGAGCAAAATGCTTAAAGAACTCAGGAGTGAAAACTGTGGAGGTGGTGAGTGACAATTATAACATCGTGAATGGGTTGCTCTACACTCTTGTCAGTGACGATGATCTACATCAGACGTTGGTGCTAGGAACTCTACGGGCGCAGATCATGAAGTTGAGTCACGACTCAGACGTGAACTGTCATCTGGGTGCAGCCAAGACGTTAGCTAGAATCCGGAGGACTTTTTACTGGCATGGGATGACCAAGGAGATCATGCACTATGTCAGGACGTGCGACAACTGTCAGCAGATTAAGCCGTGGAGTGGTAAGTGAGTGGGTTTGTTACAACCAATCGTACTGGAAGGACCACCTGCTTCTCACTGGGGTTTGGACTTCATCGGGCCATTGCCAAATGGCATTAATGGGGTGAAGTATATCCTGATAGCTGTGGACTATGTGACACGGTTTGTGGTGGTGAAAGCCGTGAGAAAGGCAACTGCGATGGCATTCCAGAAGTTTTTGCTGGAGCAGATCATCTATCGGTTTGGGTGGATTCGAAACCTAATGACCGATCAGGGGACGACATTTACAGGTGGTGTGGCGCATGATTTTTGCAAGCAATACAATATCAAGCATCGCACGACGACTCCTTACCATCAGCAAAGTGACGGGTTAGCAGAATGAGCTAACAAGACACTGAAGGCCATGATACAGGCATATCTGGAGCCATTGGAGCATCAAGCGGATTGGCGAAGTTGGTTGGATCAACAGGCCATGGCATATAACACGAGTGTGCAGGCATCAATGGGTGACACTCCGTTTTTCCTGATGCACAGATTTCAGGCAACTACAGCATTTGAGTGTGGTACCCTCTCCTTTGTTGCTAGCAGGTGAACCTCCGGTAGAGAGTGCGGACATGGGCGATGGCAAAGCTAGCTAATAGTCTAAGGCAGCAGAAGAAAGCTTACGACCATATTCACCGGGATATGGAGTTTGACATTAACGACCTGGTGTTGGTTGAGGATCTGGCGAGTGTCAAAGGACTGGCAAAAAAGTTGCGAAAAAGGTGGTGGGTGTCAGCGATGATAGGCTGAACTACACGTGTGAGTACGTGAATGTTCAGGGCAGGCAAAGGCAAATGGTTCAGCATGTGTCGAGGCTGAAGAAGTATGAAGACCGGCGTGCCCCCATCAAGCTAAAAATTACGAAAACTGCAGATGGGCATGTGGCAGTGCCTATTGTGCAGATGGTGGAGGTGCTGACAGAACCAGATGCGGGTGATCAAAAGTATGGTTTTCAACCTGGAGTGGATCTCTGGGATGAGGTGAGATCCTGGGATGAAATTCCCTCAATTGCAGCATTCCAACAGCAATGTCAGCTGGAGTATGACCAGGCATCGGCGAATGACACCGACTGTTCTGTTGAATAACCCTAGTACCGGGGGTTTAAACCCCCCGGAAACGGTCATGGTGGTAGGCATAACTCCTGTGGCAACGGATGAAATGCCAAGGCGAAATTCGATGTAATATACTTGAATTTGGCATGATTCTGGTGAAATTTCGGCTTTGATGTGCTTTTATAGACGAAAATGCATAATTTACAGGTGAATTGGCAAGAAATAGGGTTCGACAACGTTTATTTTGGTGTTTTTCCGAGTTTTGAGAATTATTACTTGTGAATTTGGTGAATTCTGGTGTTGCTTTAATGTTGTGCAGGCGATTGAAACATTAATTATAAGTGGAATAGGGTTGAATGCATTAATTTGCATTTGGAAATTCAAAACTGGTGCTAAAATGCTAGTTTCAGGGGGTGTGCATGTTTGTTGTGACTGCGCAACCCAAAAGTTTCATCACCACGTGGATGAGGTGATGTACCAGTTGTCAAAGGTCGCCATCCTGAAATCGATCTTTTTGGTGTGGTGTTTGGGTTTTTGTTTGGCCCGGAATTTTGGTGTTTCATATAGAATTCCTGGTGAAATAAAAAGGTAAATTCTTACTTCAATTATTAGCAAGGGGTATAATGAAGACTCGTTAGGAGTTTGGAGGGGTTAATAAACCCAGAAATGCATTTTTTTATTGCTTGAAAATGATACGTGAGTTAGGCCTTATAGTGTGGGGGCTAGGTTAGGGTTGGATGGGCTTTACCTCACGCCACTAGCAAATTTTTGATTAATGAGTGGTGATCAAAAGGCGAAATCATTGGATTACAGTTAATAAATAGTACTTAAATACTCGTTTTAATTTCCATAAGGGTTTCTTTTTTAGCCAGAAAATTACGTTTTTGCAAGGAGTTTGGAAAGGGCGTGGCATACGCAGGTAGTATGGGTTTTATGCCTCAGCCATATACAATGGAGCTGTTTTGTGTTAGAATGGAGGGGGTTGATTCCGATAATGTGTTCCTGTTGTAAATAATTAGGACCGAAGTTTCAACAAATTAAAAAACAAAATGGCGAGTTCTTTTGAGACATTTTTTTAATGGTGATGACTTTCCTTCATTGAGTTTTTTTATTTTTCTTAGATGGCAGAAGGGGAAATAAATTTTTTCGTGGTGGGGACATCTTGGTAAGAGCTAGCCCACTTTTATCTTGAAACGGCGGCATACCTCTAGAGTGACGAGAGCCGGCCTGAGCAACTGGCCCACCTCGAGAGGTGTGGGCTCCTGCATGGGCCCCCAGAGCCAGTGGTGGTCGTCGATTTGCTGGGCTTCGACGACCCGGAAATGGTGGACAAACTAGATGTCGAGTTGGGTGCCATTGGTGGGGTGCCGGAAGATAATGGAGATAAGGCGGCGGAGGTGGCTTCCCTCCCTCTCTTGGAACACACCATCAACTAAGATGAGGATGAGGATGATCATTCCGGCGGGCAGGGAGGTTGTCCCGAACACAGCAGTGATGACCAAGAGTTCCAGGAGGACTTCCTTGAACTCCATCAGCAAGGAGCCGAGGATTGGGATGCCGAACCGCTGGAGCCAAGCCCGTTGTCCGGCATCCAGGCCGCAGCCTGTCGGAGGAAGGTAATCATCCGGCAACATCTAGCGGCATTAGGAAAACGTGGGGCGGTGTGCTGGCGCACTCATGCCCAACGTCTAGCCCTTTATAAGGATTTGGACACCCGTCTGCGGCGTTGTTACGGTCTAGACCCGTTGTTATAACAGTGGAGGGAGTGGCCATCTCGCGGTTGCATGTAAGCGGCCCCAATTTCGAGATCCGACCTGTTACGACTGTGGCGAAGAGGGCCACATCGGTCGTGACTGCCCACATCGGGCTAGGCATTCCAACGACTGGCGCCAGCGACAAGATGACCAGGACGCGGCCGTCGAAGAGGAAGACAGAAGCCAGTGGAGAGAGGTCGTCCTTACCAACGTGCGCCGGCAGCGAGAGGATGACCGTTGTTGTCGTGAGGACGAACGGCATCGTCGCGAGGATCAGAAGAAGTTCGAAGAGGGTATCCAGCCGCCCAAGAAGAAGTAGGGGGGTTGGTTAGAGGGAAACTTTCAATTTTCTTATTGTTAATACAATTTGTATTTTTAGTTTTATTTTTTTAATCCACCCCGTGAGCTTTGGCTTGGGGACCAAGCCAGAGTTAGGTGGCGGGGTGCAAGATGGTGCCCCAAACTTACCCTGTATGCAGGGTTGTGACAAAGGAAACGTCACAGGGTGTGGGTGGACTCTGACATCATCAGAGGAAGAATTTGGGTCACCTGACTGGCCGAATTCTCCCACTGATGATGCCTGGGCACCATCTTTGGATAAGGCAGCCTTGTATGAGTGGAAGAAGTGAAAGGTTGGATATGCAAGATTAATATGGGTTTTATGTGAATACTGTCGAGGTTGAAGGGTATTGATGTATACATGTGAATGGATAAATAAACTGGTGATTAACTGAATTATAGTGAATGAGTATTCTTCAGGGAAAAGTGGATTTTCACAGGATTTGGTAAAATCCCCCAGCATCTGTGCTACACATCTTACAATGGTAATATTTCCTTGAGATCTTTGTTGGTTTTTATTGCAGCTTGTAGTGCTATACCACCAACTGGTTTTCCCAGTCGAATAACAGTTGCATTTTATAAAATGACTGCCCTACTCAAAAACGTGTTCTCTACACTTGTATCTTCCAAGGAGAATTAATGATTTCCACAAGTTTAAGATGCTGATGGACCGGGCATTGTTAGCCCATCTTGTTTACCTCATCAGTTTTTTCAGAAGACAAAAAATATACATGCAAGCGCTGGTGTAAAAAGGAGCATAAATACCTTGATGTTCCATGTCCTGAAATTGTAAGAAAGTACAATAAAAACATGGGTGGAGTGGATCTGTGCAACAGAATGGTCTCCTACTAGCGCATGAAATGCCGAACAAAGAAACAGATCATTTGGACAATACTTCACATTATCGACGTGGCTATTGTTAACAGTTGGATCTTGTATCGTGAGGATAAAGTTGCTTTAAATGCATCCCAAAGAGAAATTTTACAATTTCTTGACTTTAAAACCCGCCTTGTAGAAGAGCACATTGCTAAAGGCGATCATAATGTAACCTCTGGTGAAGATTCGGATCAAGATGAAGCCTCAAATGATGAAAGTGCACCAGGAAAACGCAGACAAGTGATGCACTTGCCATCCCCCAAATGTAGAGGATCCGGTAAACATTTACCTATTTACGAAGATATGAGAAATGCTTCAAGATGCAGATGACCTGGCTGCTCAAGAAGAACACATGTTAAATGTAGTCACTGCAGCATTTTTCTATGCATTGCTCTGAGAAATAATTGTTTTTTTGATTTCCATGCAAAAAAATAGTAACTGAAGTCTCATTGTTCACTAAAGTGGACATCATAATTAAAATAATTAACGAATATTTTTTAAAATTTTTACTAAAAACCTTTTATTTACATCACAAATATATAAAAATCACAATTGTTTAATTTATATTTAATGCAGTTTTTTCTTAGGTCTCAGGAGGATATACAATTCATCGAAATTCGCTACTTTTATATTTGACACCAAAATAAAGTTGGAATGTCAGATTCACATTTTTTTGAAAGTTGCACTCGCTTACCCAAAGCCAAACCAGATAGAAAATCTGTTACCTTGTTTAATAATTTTCCTAAATTTTGATTGCACTGTTTATCTTTGAATTAATAATGTATAATATAATTTCTCAAAAACTTGAAAATTATATAATTGAAACATAATTTATTAAATTCTTATAATATTCTAAAATTTCTATAGTTTTGGAAAGAAATTACGGTACATGGTTTAAAAAGTATTAATTTATGTGTTGGAAGGGGGTCATTTAGAATATCTTAATATAGTTAGGGAAGTTCATTGAAAAAAAAAGGAATTTGGTTAGGAACGGAATAATTTCTCCAACATGCAATTTGATTTGTTCATTTTTATCTTTTACAAAGGACAATATGGATTTCAGTGAAACAGCACCATCAACATTCACAAATGTAAGTGCACCCTCATTCCCTATTCTATTAAAAATGCAAATTGTATAGTGTTGTGTAATTTTCCCCTTTCCCCCTCCCCGTGCTCCTACGCTAGTTTTCTTTTACCTTAACCTTGATTCTTACACAAATTCAGTGCAGGGATTTAGTAGTCTGTTCTTAAAAAATTTCTTATAATTATAAGAGGTGGTAAAATTTGCGAAATTATTTAGGAAATCTTGCAAATTTGGGAAAAACCTCCATTGTATATAGAGCTAGGGCAAGTGTGACTGTAGCACCACCATCTGGGCATTTGCTACAACTAAACTGAGGAGAGAAAAGGCTGAGTCAGCATTGCTTACCCAGAGGCATCTCAATTACGATTTTTAGATTAATTTTGTAAGCTAAACAAAATATATTTAAGTGTAAAATGAATTCCCATGTGAATTGTAGTGTTGTTGGTTGTAGCAATACCCTCTCCCTCCCAAGAAGGGTAATAAAGAGCAAAAGCTCGTAGCCCGGTAGGGGAAGTTACAAACAAACAAACTAAGTCTAAATGTCCACCAGGAACAGTTTTTTTCCAGTTTCCCTTAGAAAAAATTTTTTCTCCTCAAAGGGAAAAGTGGATTACAGCTGTGAAGAGATTAAAGTGAGTACAAGTATTACTTATTGTATATATATAATATAGACCTACCACATTTGTTTCACTGTATTAAATATTGAGCTTGATGTCTACCTAATAGTTTTAAAAATGATTCCTCCTTCAACAATGGTTTTATAGCCTAGTATGCTGTGTTTACAGCTTTATTGATTAAAATACCTTAAAATTATGATTCAATTTGTATACAGGCATGATATTGTGCTAGCATTTAATACAGTAAATAATCTAATAAGTGTATTATTACTATACTTAATTTTTTATTTTTTTACTTTCAATAAAGATAGGACACCATGGGTTCCTAAATTACATTCCAGAATATGCAGTCAACATTTTGTCAATGGAAAATATTCAAGAGAAGTCAATAATCCATTGTATGTCCCTACCATATTTCCACCACAGTACAAGACATCAGTGCAACAGACTGTGATTGAAAAGCATACACAGAGGCATGAAAGGGCACAGAATCAACACCTACATGCTAATGACCCTGTATCAGCTCAGCATTTACAGTTACTTTGCAATGATGAAGATCAAATGGAAACTGACAACTGTACAGCAATTGTCAAAAACAACATTGGAATCCAAGCAGATTTAGAGTCCAGTAACAAAACTATCTATGGAGTCAGTGTTATCTACATCAGCAGAGAAGGCAATGATGTTGGAACCCAGACAGACTTAGTGGAAAGTAAAGTTCGTACAGAAAAAGGCACTAATACTATATTAGAGCAATGTTCAGCATGTAAGGAAACTGGTCGGCATCACAGTACTTTCTGCGGATATTGCAGCATTAAATGTGAAGAACAAATGAGGGAATTAGTTGTTGTTTCACGAGCAGTATTTTCAATTCTTCTACAGTTCTTAACTGTACAAACAAATGTCAGAGTTAGTGCAGAAAACAGACTACTAATTTTTTTAATGAGAATGAAACTAGGAGTAAATTTTGCGGCATTATCATGTTTGTTTGATATGAACTGGAGAACTGCCTCAAGAATTTTTTATGAAGTGCTAGAAGCAATTCATAAAGCAACAGCTAATTGGATTTTTTGGCCAGATAAAAATTTTGTGTAACAAACCATGCTACAAGCATTCCGCTACAATTACAGTCAGTGCAGAGCAATTATCGACTGCTTTGAACTAAAAAATAATGAAACACCCTCAACAGTAGAAAAGAGGGTGTTCTTTTATTCTAAATATAAAAGTGCTTACACTGTGAAATATCTCATAGCAATAAACCCAAATGGATTTGTTGCATTTTTGTCAAAAGGTTACGGCGGTAGATCTACAGATGGATTTATTACTGTTGATTCGCAGTTTACTGAATTGTTGGAACCAGATGACCTAATCTTTGCGGATAAAGGCTTCCAACAAATTGTGTGCGAGATTGGAAAACGAAATGCTGTGCTCATCATGCCACCATTTGCAAATGCAAACGAACCCCAATTTTCAGAGGCAAGCATGCAAGAAACATTTAAAGTTGCGACTGTTAGAGTGCACGTGGAGCATGCTATCCAACGTATTCATCTGTTCAATATTCTAAACAACATTGACTTGGATGTATTATCATACATTGATGTTCTAGTTCATGTTTGTGGCATATTAGTTAAATTTACAGACTCCAATTTTAAAACAAACAATGTCATTTATTCAGGAAAAAAATTCAGCAAATTTACCTTGAAAAATGAAAATTTCTTTATTTTGATTTCAATAAAGCAAAACAAATACAAGTGTTGAATTTATTATTTCAAAAAAAAAAACATACAACGTTTTTCTAAACAGATCACAACCTGAACAATTGGCTACTAGTTTTAGCAGGTAATTAATGCTGACAGGAAGTGGGTAAAATAAAAACTTGATTTTTGGAACTACAATCTTGAGAAAGCTTTCATCTCGTGGTACCTTAACTAATACCGACTGTGCTTGACTGTAAACATACAAATCACACTCCTTTGCATTTGTAACGTACATGCCAATCTGAACTTGGGTGTAATACATACAGCTTTTTGACAACTCAATGTTATGCCCCCTTACATTTTCAGTCCTTAAATCTGAGCATTTGCGCTTTCGTCCTCGTCTTTTTACTGAAAATTTTAACCATGAAACTTCACTCTTATTTGTTTGGTAATTTATAATGCACTTGTCTTTTCTCTTGAAAGGGCACTTAATCTCAACTAACTTTAATTCACTACTATTTGGCAGTTGGACGATGGCATCAGGACTGCAACACAGCCATGGCTCGTTGAGTGAAACAACCACCCCCAGCCTTGTAGCTCTGCAACCAGTCTGGTTTTCATATTGGCAAAGGGCAATGTGCTCATTTTCTATCCCGTATGTAAGGGCCTTACCATTTACCATAGATCTTCCATCTCTTATGAACCTCTGTGTTAGTTCAGGGAATCGGTCCTTTCTGGTTTTGATATGATGTGCCCTGGAACTGGCACTGACACGGATCATGCGAGCATCCTGCCACTTTTGGTCATTCTGCTGGTTGGTTTTAACAGCAAGGTCTTTAATTTGGTCTACAGATAATAGGAGTTCCGAATAAAACTTTGCATTCTGTTTGTCTGTAGGCAGAGCATCACAGCTGAATTTTTCGAAAGTGTGTGGAGTGTTGAGTATTTTTGCCATAATACCCATTTGATCCTGCAGACATTCTTTTGCCAAATTTTCTTCCACAGATAATAAAATATCATTGAACAATTCACGGGCAATTTGATCATTGTGATCTACTTTTACATTTACCATTGCTGTAAAAGTGCAGTTAATTTTATTTATCTCTGGTGGAAGAATAGTAGGGGGTGTTTTAGGGTTGTTTACATTGATTAAATTGATTTTTGGCTTGATCAAATTCTCTAATTTAATACCTTTTTTGTACCTTTCTGAATTCCCAATTATGCTTGGGGCACTCCATTTCTGTTGTGCCAGTTTTAGTTTTTTCTTAAAAGTTGTTCATAGCACAGACTACTGCTGACACATGTTTGCACTGTCCTTTAATGCCAGCCCTACACGTGCACGATGCTTTGTCTACATCACGTGATGGACTAACCTAAAAGACATATAAATAGAACATTTATGAGTCAAATTATATAATTGTTCTTTTTAAAAATTGTAAATATCATATATATTACACATATTAAGTAAAACTTACTTCAAATGACACACTGTATGGAGTGCTGTTAACATTGGTCTGAGGAAGAACACAGGCTGTAATTGTACCAAATTGACAGATAGGGTTTAACCTTTCAGTTAAACCCAAAACATGCTGACTTTCTGCAAGTTTAAACCCCTTTTTTAATGTAGCTTTCCTTTCATTTGAAAAATGAACACATTTAAAACTGCATTTTATGATTTGCTCCATGCTTGCACAATCTGTGCAATAAATGTCATGAGTGAATTTATCTCCTCAATTTGTTTTGTCAACTAGCCACTAGATGGCGTGCGTGGCACTTGCCCTAGGTGCATATAGATTTATGATAGATTTTTTAAAACTGTATTTTATGATTTGCTCCATGCTTGCACAATCTGTGCAATAAACGTGATGAGTGAATTTATCTCCTCAATTTGTTTTGTCAACTGGCCACTAGATGGTGTGCGTGGCACTTGCCCTAGGCGCATATAGATTTATTTTATATATATCGTAATTTAAGTTGCAGCATGGCTGCAGATCACTTCAAGATTGGAAGATGGAAAAATTAATGCTATTGGAAGGCCCATCTTATGTTAAAGGGCCCAAAACACGAACAAAATGAAAAAAAAGTTTTTTTAAGGGGGGGGGGGAATCTGCAACCAGGGGTTGCAGAAAATGAAACTTTGTTAAATTTCATCAAAACTTTGTAAATCGTTGGCTATAGAAACATAGCCTTAATATTAAAAAGGTTGCCAAATTTCATTACAGTAGAGAGGTTGCAAAGATTCGCCCGAAATAATCTTGTAAACAAAAACTTCCAGTATGATGTCATATCCTGTGTTTTTTCCATTTCGCCCGAAATCGGAGTATTTTGCTCAAAATGAGTAGAAGATTTTGTCGGAGGAAAAATTAGTTTAACAAAATTACAGTGTGACCAGTGCTAGGGACTTTTACCCTAATTGATGCCTAATTTCCCAAATTACGCATCACAGTTTATCCTTCACATTAGATTATTGGGGACCAATGTGAAACCGGGGAGCAAGATTGCGCAGTGGAATTGCGTAGCTAGGTTAGCGCGGCTGCATGTCAGTCAAGTAAGTGAAACGAGTCGCTATAAACGGTTTAAATCAAAACAGGTTTATTAAAGGAAAACACCTGAAAACAAAAAGGAAAACGATTAGCAACAAAAACAAAAAGAATCAACGCGCGAGCACCAAAAGAAATTACCACGCGCACAAAACGAGCGCTTGGCAAAAAGGTTAGTAGTGTCACCTACGTCGCTGAAAAAGACACGCTCCTGGCGTGAAAAGGAAATGAAAAGTTACTATACAGATCGCGGAAGACTCACGCGATAAGAATCACACGTCCATGAAAAGTTCGGCCTTGGTAAGGCGATGTAAGAAACACAATGTTCGTGTCACGAAGACGAAGAAAGACTTCACGAAAATGCACTGGAGGTCGGCGTCACTCAATGATGCAAAGAAAATAACAAAAACTCACAGTTTATCACATAGAAAAGTTTACAAAGAACGATGAGAACGAGTCCCGTTAACTCGATGATTGGCTGCGAAGAAATCAAAATCAAGTTCTTCGCGAAGATTAAGCCTAGGTGGCACGAAAAGTTCAAGCAAGTCTGGCTTGTTCACAGACTCGCGTAGAAAAATTAATTACTTGCAAAAAGCAGCACAAAGAATATAATTGTAAAAGTAGACTGGCTGTAATTCAAGACAACTGGATAATAAACAAGGCTAATAGCACTTACAGAAAAAAAAGATGCTGTTTGGCAAGGCAGGACCTCTGTCCTGGTCGGTGATCAAGTCCAGTCTGAAAAGTCTATGCGAGTTTGTACAGTCCATAGGAATAGCATGGGCCAAGATGACGCCCATGGGGGAGGAGCTAGAACCTCTAGAAACTTCTGGAACAGGAAAGAGGAGTGCTTTCAGGTAGGAAAGGAAAAGCTGAAAGGTGAAAGACTAAGGCACTAGTGCATAAGAAAAAGGGTGCTGTGCCTGGCCAGGAAAATGATTTAATTTCGAAACCAAGGTCTCACAACCAACTATTCAAAACCAATTACTGGCAAGAAAAATTTAAAAATTCTTACAAGTTTTTATTATGTCATTAATTAAACTTGCAAACAATGCATTTACATCACATGGAAATAGGCCCCAGATATATACATAGAGCTTTTCTACGTATATATATATCATCATTATTGAGCAATAGCACTTGGCCTCACTTAAGAGCATTCAGGTGCTAAATTTACATGGGTGTAACAAAAGTAAGATTTCTGTACATTTACAGGGGGCAAACAAACTTTTATTTTGGCACATCTGCAGTGTCACAGAAGTATGTTTCTGTACATTTACAGGAAGACACAAAAGCTTTATTTTGGCAATTCTGCAGGGTGTCACAAATGTTTGATTTCTGTACATTTACAGGGGTACACAAAAGTTAAATTTTGGCCCATCTGCAGGGTGTAACACTAGTATGATTTCAGTACATCTACAGGGGGCAATACACTTACAGTGGGACACAAAAGTGTACTTTCTGCACATCTGCAAGGTGCCACAAAATCATTCCTTTACTACATCGATAGGTGGAAACTAAAGTTTCATTTCAGCACATCTGCACGCCATATCCGTCAAGTAGCAATTACACAATTAAAAAGGCTACTTACTAACAGTAATTTCTAAATTACTATTACTATAATAAAGCGACGTAAGACGCTCGGGCTCGAACTTTTTTAGCATATTTTATTATTTTTGTGGCTTATACATGGGCAAATACATAGTCATCATTTGTTTCATAAAATTACGTACATATTTAGTCATTGGTAAGAAAGCATCTAGGATTAAAATATGAAGCTATGGGTATATTGGAACAGCATAAGATTCAATTAAAAATTGAATATTGTCCACACACGGCTGAGCGTAAATATTGCCAGCATCTGGTGTTCAATGAATTTGATAAGCTGTTAGCGTTCAAAAAGGCAATAATAGAAGGAAGCATGAGGGGCCGACCAAAACTGTCAAAATATTCCGCTTACCTCTTGGAAGTAAAATAGAGGGCAACCCAATGTGATCTTGAAGAGGTGCTCATATCCAGATTGATGATATAATATCGATGCTGAGCCCTCACAGGAAGTTAATCGCTAGCTTTCATAACATAGAGTGGAGTCATTAGTTTTTAAGTATCCATTCTTTCATCTATAAGTCGGTTGCAACATTTCTCGATTGATCAATTTTGACGATGTTGCTAAATGAGGCCTACAAAATTAGTCATATTTTTATCCAGGGGATTTTGAAATTTTAGGTCGATCCACAAAGAACCATTATTTACCAGATTTAAGTGTATACCATTTAGGGCACTTTCATCCGTGGTCAGGTAAAAAGCGTAAAAAGTGTTTTCTTAGCCATAATCTTCATTAGTAATACTAGGTGCTGTTGTGCCATAATATTGACTATGTAACATGCAAAATGTAACAAGGATGTCAAACAATGTCATTTGCATGAAATATGAGTAAGTTAATATTTTTCTACATAATTTGAGCTTCTGCACACACATGGTTTTATATATATATATATATATATATGTTATTTCAAACTTGATGGTTTTTTTTGTGGGATCATGGAAAATAACTAGGTTAGGTTGTATTTACTAATTAGGTTAGCAGTTAGGAAATTTTTTGTCATTTGAAGGAAAATTGTGTTTTCAGTATATTGGCTATATGTATTATGATAAACAAAAAATTAATGTTTGTTTTTAATTATCTTGTTGAGTGCAATTTCGTGTTTATTTTGGTACAAAAGTTGGCTTTAATAGCAAAAAATAGTGAATTTTATTTTATACACAAAAAATAAACTTAGAGTAATAAAATTGAAAGCAGAAATGCCCGGTAACTAAACAAGCAAAAAAAGTAAAACTTTTTCCTACACAAAAA
>JAQIXP010002010.1:0-16323 GCA_034700285.1 Proteroiulus fuscus | reverse complement strand
TTGTAAGATATGTCTACTAATAGAGTAAAAAAACGTGTGAAAATGTCACACCCGTAACAATGGAATGGCTGCTATATGGGCCGTATATATTTATGAAAAATGTGAAAATTTTGGGAAAAAAGTCCTATAATAATCTTACATTTTGGGATATAGACTTCCTAAAATATTCCTATATTTATAGCAAAACTTCTAATATATATTCTTGGTTAAATTTTAATAATATGCCTGTTTTTTTATGAAAAATACATAAAATATTCCTATATTTTTTTTAAAAAAATTTTAAATAATTTATATTTTGGTGAATTTTCTATAATAGTATTGTTTTTTTTTTGGATAATTCCTACAATATTCCTATATTTATGGCAACAAATTCCAATTTTTTTGGATAGAATTTCTATAATATTTTTATGAAAAATACATAAAATATTCTTATATATTTATTACAAAAGTTCTTTAAAGATTTTTATTTTTTTTTGAATTTCCTATAATATTCCTGCATTTTTGGACAATTACAATATTCCTATATTTTTGGCAAAAAATTCTTATATTTTTAGAAAAAATTTCTATAATGTGCCTATATATTTTACTGAAAATTCATATTTATTCCCATATTTAGGACAAAAATGTTTAAAATACTTTTATATCATATGGAATTTCCCATAATGTTCCTGTATTTTTAGATAATTCCTAAATTATACCTATATTTATTACAAAAATTTATAGATTTTTGGCAAAAATTCCTATATTTAGGACAAAAACTATATTTATTGCAAAAATGACTATAGTTATCGTAAAAATTCCTACATTTTTTTGAAAACTTACCCATTATTGTAATATATCTTTGGGTAAAATTCTTATGTTATTTCGATATTTCTAAAAAAAATACTAGAATATTCCTATATTTATTGAAAAATTTCCTGCTTTCTATATAGGGCAGCATACATTTGTGAACGAGGCATGAAAATATCAATATTCATTCTGTCAGAACTTATCAACCATGGCTGGATGCACGGATATATTATATTCCAATGTGAAGTGGGAAAAAATGAAAAATAGATGGAACTAGGGATTATTTTTCACAACTATTGTAAACATTTCTCAGAGTTCAACGTGTATTATTGATATCCCTACAATATACCGGTATTGACTTTTATCTCTAAGATAAAAGTCTTAGGGTGAGTTGCCCAAGGAACCTAAAGTTACCCAAGGAAGCAGTTGCCTAAGCTACACTAAATGTCTTGAACATTTCTCTAATGAACATTCAATAAGCTTCAAAATGGGAATCATTAAATAGCAGATTTTGTATGCTTTTTATCACTTATCCGCTTATCCTTCAATGCCTTAGCGATTTATCTTCTGGCAGAATTTCAAGAGAGCAGACAATTGCTTAATTTGAACATGGTTATAAATATTTTACTCTAGTAGATTCCCCCAGTAATAATTGTCCTTGATAAGTTGACTTATTTGTCTTTTGTGCATGTTAGAACGAAACGTAAAAATAAAATAATGATATTGGAATTAAACTTACAGAAAAATCACAATTTTATAATGTAAAATTGGTCACTTTTCTGATAAAAAGAATAAATTGAAAATATTTTAAAAAAAGATCCCATAAAAAAATTTTAATATGGCGGAAATTTTCTGAGATTTTTTACTAGTCTACACTTGATGGCGCTTTTGGCTATAAAAATGAACGTCATCACTGGACAATATTTGTCATGAAATCATGGTCTTTTGTTCATGGTTGTCATGAAGCCTGACTTCTGCCTTTAAAGGGACAGTCCCACTTTGTGACAAATGAATCTAAAAATTAAGATTTTCAATAATAAAGAAGGGCAGTCTTATTAACAATTGCAGTTCATCTACCGTAATTCAGAAATCACGATGTTTTTGAAAAAGATGATAGGCGCCATTTTTATAATAGTCCCCCACCCAGGCAGAATGGCGCTGCGTGCAAGGGGGGTTCAATTTGGCTTCACTTTATCGCTATGGAATAGTTCTGGGCATTCTCTGTTACACAAAAACTTGTACACCATCAAGTTTATTACTAGAGGGATTGACTAAATGATTTCCAACATGGCTACTATTAACCATCGAGATTTTTGTCCACATTGGCATGTTGCAAAATTAATAACAATTGAATTGTAATTATAAATTAAATTTTAATTTCTATATACACTTTTCTTGTTTCCTTCCTCCCCCTTTCCTTTTTTCCTTATAAAAAAATGCTTGAGGTAAGGTGGGACTGTCCCTTTAATTTTGTTACTGGTTTGCAGAAATGTTTTACATGTGATTTCTCATTAATTATAAGTTTAATTCCAAAATTATTATTTTATATCAACGTTTTGCAGTGTTCTAATACCATGCAGCACAAATGGTGCATTTTTGCAAAAATGCCATTTATCTGCACAATGAAACTGTGCATGCAATGGGGGTTTTAATGTGCATTTCTATGAAGGTACTTATTTTTTTATGCAATTATGTCAAAAAATATCGTTTATCCTGCAGGCACATACATTTTGATTTCAATTTGTACTAACAATTGGATTGGCATGCTATTACTTGCTAATTGGTATCATTTTCGTATATGTACTGTATATCTTTAATTGATTTTCCTTTTCTGGCAAAGTTCCCTGATAAATACATTGCCATATATACTTGTACTATAGCCAATATACTCTCTTGAGAGTAATATACTTGAGATATATTGAGAATCAGTTATTTAGATTACAGAAATGTACTCACAATATGAGTACAGTCATGAATAACTGACTAATTAAGAATAATGGAAATTTAAGTGGACAAAATTAATTATTTTAATTCTTTCTTTTAAACTCATATGATGATAAATCCTTATAGGCCTATACTTACTCAAGTGCTGGTATATGACCAAATACAGGTTTTGCTGGTATTTTAATATTGGTCTATTGAAATGGACATTAATATTGTCGTCAGGCTTAATATAATTGAAAAATCATCACTTTCCTAAAATACATGATGTCGCCATTTTTCCATGTTAGTACAAATATGACTGGCGCCATCTAGTGGTTACTTTTATAAATGAAAAAACCTTGGAAGTGTCATTTGGAGACATTAATATTGTCACTAGACCTAATATAATTGAAAAAAACCATCACTTTTGTAAAATACATGGATGACGCCATTTATCCATGTTAGTACAAATATGACTGGCGCCATCTAGTAGTTACTTTTGTAAATGAAAAAACATTGGAAGTGTCATTTGGAGTACAACTATATATATATATATATCTTTATTATGTATGGCTTCACGTTTTCTCTATGGAATAGTCATGTGTGGGAATTTCTAAGTGGACAGACAAAATGAAATGGTAGTATTCAACTTGGTCAGTAGATGGCGCCACTTATTTTTGTAAAAAAAACAACTTTTTCCAGCAAATCAAGCTGCATTTTTAAAGATCTAATGATTTGTAAGTCAAAAGATAATTTCAATTCGTATGGTTTTTTGTCTTTTTTGATATAACTTGTATTAAACAGGGTCCTATTTTTTTTTTAAATTTTGCTAAACTGCAGAAGTTAATGGAAAACACCCTGTATTATATTTAGCCATTGGATGCATGATCCATGGGTGTTTTCTTCTGCAGTTTCTGTTGCAGTTAATGTTCAATTAATAAGTGATATTGAATCTAATTTGTTTGATAAGGTCACAAATAGGTCCATAAAACTAATTCAAAGTCCTTCATTTTTTCCTCCATTAGGAGCTTATTATTACTCTTATCTAGTTTATTGGTCATATATGTTTGGGCCGAAATGTTTACTCAGCGATGAAAACCAATAGGCCTACAACATCTTCTTGTTCCTTATATTTCAGCTTAGATTTTTATCTTATTATTTTTGATGAGACTGAAGCCAGCCATGAAATTGCTGTTACTTTATGGCCCTACTAACAAAATTGATAATTTTGTTGTTGTCTTAGAACATTCGAAAAAGATGGTCCCTGAATAACCCTTATCAAACTGATTTCAACATGTTCCATATGGAGATTTACAGAAGGAAAAAATTCAAAAGATAAGCCTGACCATTCTAAAAAGTGTCATTGTGGATTTATAGCATTTATTGCGTGGTTAGCTATGACCTTTGGTTGATGGTGTGCCAACTTTAGTCAGTCCATTTTTAAGTTTCAAATATCTCAAACGCATTTCTTAAGCGTGTTAAAGGGAAAGCCCCACCTTGTAGCAAGTTATATTGAAGTTGTATCACGACTTTTGCAAAATACATGACAGGCCCCATTTTTTCATAATTTTTCATTAAATTTCATAATAAATTTTCATAATTTTTTCATAAATTTCATAATGGACACTGCATGGAAGTTGGTGGCGCCCTCTATATAGTACAGGCATGTGCATGTGCTCCAATAAGAGCTGATGCCTTTTATCCAGTAGAGGGCGCTACATACTGTCAGTAAAATGGCGTAGTTTGGGCTTTGCAAGCATTTTAACCAAAGCCATACTCAATACATTTTATTTAATGATTGGTATAGGCTCAAGTCAAAATGCAATTTTCATGCCTTTCCTAATTTTTTATGTTCTTCTACTTACTTCCTCTAAAGTGGGACTTTCCCTTTAAATTTCATTTGCCAGGATAGCATGTTTGGCTATTGTTAGTTTACCATTGAACAAGAAGTAAAGCTTACCTATCGTGAGGTATATTTTTAGTTAGCCTATAGAATAGACTTGTGAAAGCATAGGAAATTCAGTAGATTTCCAATATTTTGGCAAATTTTCCTAAATTTTACAAAAATATTAGTGGTTATTGCAATTTCACGTATACATGAACGAAAAATCACTGATTTTTCATAAACGAACGGCGCCATCTAGTGAGAAAAGGTGATTTATTCATAATTGGCTGCTACTAGCGCCATCTAGTAGTGGCAGTAGGCTAATTTTCGCAATGGAAAGAATCCTCGTTTGGCTTCACATTTTAACTATCCAATCTGACTGATGCAAAACATGTAAAACATAATAGTGCAAGTAGAGTCCTTAGATTCAAACAAAGTCAACAAGTTAGCTGTTCGATTCCATAAACTCCTAAGATGGCTGACCCAATCAGCCAATGTATTCTAGTTTGCACTGTTCTCACCAGTTGGCGTTTTGCACCAACATGGATGCCAAAAGTTTTGCTTTCTGGATAAAATGGCGTCCATCCTGTATTTTGGTCTTTGGATTCCAAGAATGACATGAATTATCGGCTAATGGCTAACGGCTTGAAATCTGTTCTAAGTCCTTTAGGAAAACCCTATATACATTTCCCCCTAAATAAATGGTGGGCATTATGGAGGTCTGGTGCATGTATAACCTAAATATATTGTAATTGAGTTATGATATTTTGACTTTGTGTTCTGGGAAAGTGATGTTGCCAGGAAATGTAATTTATGATATAGTAAAAAGGGGATTCGTGCATGTTTTTGCCTGTATTTATTGGATTTTAGCCATCAATTAAATGCTGCAATTTAGGGCTCTTTACTGGCTAATTGCTATTTTCTTCTAGAAAATTCCATAGGCCTAAATATGTCAACATGGGTGTTGTTGTCCGGATGTAATAATGATTTTCAAGCGTTATGGTAGTCATAGATAATTCACAGAAAAATCATATTGGGCCTACTTCCGGGTTGAATACATGCAACTGGAAAAATAATATAGCTGCATGCATGGGAAATAAAATATCTGCGTGAGTTTTCGATGTCAAATGGGTTATAAAAAGGTCCAATAAACAGTTTTTTAGCAATATATTATCCAAACTATGGCAACCGCATTTATTGTATTGATTATAATTGAGCTGAATGTATAAGCCTGTTTAATGCCTTTAAATCAGGCTAATTAATCTGCTTTATTATACTGCAATTAAGGAGCTGATACAATAGATTTTGACGCCATTTTGTTTTTTTTGTTGACTGCTAGTATGGAAAGTCACTTCTCTCAGCATTCAAGACCAATACGTGCTCCATCTTGTGACAAAACTAACAGACTGTTTTCTTGGCATATCAAAACTGGAACTCTTTGATGCTTAGTCACACTTTGTACAAAGTGATGTTTAAAGGGACAGTCCCACCTTACATCAAGCATGTTTTGGAAGTAGAAAGGGGGGGGAAACAAGAGCATAGAAATTTAAATTTTATTTATAATTAGCATTAAATAGTTATTAAATTTTGAAAAATGCCAATGTGGACAAAAATTTATTTGGTTGATGGTAGCCATGTTGGAAGTCATTTTGTCAAGCCCTCTAGTAATAAACTTGATGGTGTAGGCCTACAAGATTTTGCATAGCAGAGAATGCGCATAACTATTCCATAGCGATAAAGTGAAGCCAATTTGAACCCCTCAACCCTTGCACGCAGCGCCATTCTGCCTGGGTGGGGGACTATTATAAAAATGGCGCCTATCCTCTTTTTTTAGAAACATCGTGATTTCTGAATTACGGTAGATCAACTGAAAGTATTAATAAGAATGCCCTTCTTTATTATTAATAATCTTGAATTTTAAGATTCAATTGTCACAAAGTGGGACTGTCCCTTTAAATGAAAGAAGAGAAAGTGTCTGTATGAATGTACACTATGTATGTCTCATAAACTTTCCGCCATATTAAAATTAGCATAACATGCGAATTTTTGAAACATTCTTTTATTGGTTTTGGAATACATTTATTCTATTTTTGGCAATTATTGTATAGAAGGAAAGTAATGCCAAAATTGAATGATTCCAATGGGGACATTTTTACCCATTACTAACAGATGGCACGGAAATTTATGAGATTTTATTATTCAGGTATGTTCCTGAAATCAGGCAATATGGCGCTACCCATGTTTACTTAAATATTGGGTTTTTTTCATTAATAGTAAGTTTAAATTGTATATTTTGATAGAATATGAATGAATGATAGATATGAATAGAAATACAGGGGCGGATACAGGGGGGGCAATGGGGGCAATTGCCCCCCCCCTTAGCCAGAAAATTTTGCTGTACAGTATAGGCAGAAAAAATGGCCGCCTCCTTCCGTAATATGCGATTGTCCCCATTTAGCAAAATCCTGTATCCGTCCCTGACTGATGACTTTGCATATATTGGAAGAAAACTAAAATTGCTTACTAAATGGCTACCCTTACTCTCTTAACATGTTGGATTTATTTTGGTAAATGATATATTATCCATTTGACCAGTAATCCCATAACCATCACTATTATTTTGGGCATTTTCTAAGTTCAGATTCATGTTTTTTTCTTGGAATAGAAGAAATTTTGGACTAGTCATTATTTACAATTCTTGTTTATACAAGGCATAAATATGTCAAATGATCCCAGAAGGATTTTGATAAAAAATAAACCTCACGAACTGTATCGTGAAAATGTACCATGCAGCTATACGAAAAGTATAGCAAAAGAGTTTTTTAACGAAAATTTATTTTTATCTCCATTTAAAATATATTTGACTTGATTTCATAGGGACTTTAATAAGAAAAAGTAGGGGAAATGTCTTTTGTCCTGAATAACAATGGATTTTGTAAATTTCAAAGAATTTTGATATTGACAACTTACAGAAAATTAGGTTCGAAAGGTATTTTTTGGCTTGATTTAAAATGTTTGGCTCTATTTTGATAGTGAAATTGGCCTGAATAATAATGATTTGGCAATTTTGACAGAAATTTGTTTTCAAAATTTCCAGAAAATTGAAAACTTTCTTGTCTATTACCGTGAATCTCGTATCTCATGTACTGATTTATTAGTCATGACGTCATGCACCGATTTATTAGTCATGACGTCATGCACCATAACTTTGAAAAGGAGGCAGTACCATATAGTTTATGTGTAAGAGGAAAAAGGTTCCACAAATGCTCAAATTTTCATGCATGTGATACTCGTATTATACTGTTATACGCGTATAACAGAATTGCAATTTAATTTTTAAAAAATAATTAAGTTACTTGTGATATTCAGCAAATTATTGTCAGTATACATGCTAAACGTTTTTTCATAAAAAAACATGAAATCGGATTTTTCTGCTGTTTTGGTTTCTTTGGAAAACATTGTACAACATTATTATTAACATATTTTGAAATTTTATTAGTCAAAAAATACAGATTCAAAACTAGTTGTTTGTTATATTAATAACAGCTTTAATTAACTAATTCTAAAACTAATAAATTCATCTTTTTTATTACCATATATTATGTATATATGCCAAAAACAGCCTGTATTTTCTGTTTATATATAGATTATTTTTCTGTAGTTTTAATTAACAGAACAGAATATACAGACATTTGTGTACAGTTTAAAAATGCAGTAAAAATACAGACTTTCTATGCAAGGTCCTATTTCCAAAAAAAAAGTTTCACATCCTGGAAGATTCACAATACATTTTCATGTTTTTTTCTTAATTTTCCTATTTATTCATCATTATGGGCACCATGGCAGCCACATTTGCATGGCAACCTTAATACTTTTGCCTAATTAATTGACAACATATGTTCCACAGGTGAGAATGTTAATCGTGTTTTTAGTCCACAAATATCTGCCTAACAAACATCCACTTAGCCTTGCATCATTAGAAGTAATTGCTATAAATGCCAACTCAATTCCGATAAACTATATAATTACAATGGTATGTTTTAGAAATTGGAGATTTTCCCATTTTTTGGCCCCCATTTATAATTGAACTATGTTTCTGTGTAATGTTTGTTATATTATACAAATGGAATGAAGGGGGTGGGAATGGAGGGTATCCAGGGAATACCAATGGCTTGCATGACTAAAAGCTATAATATGGATCTGACATTTATGACTATTTTAATGGCATGTGTGCTCAATGTATATGATGAGGGCTGGACTTTATACAGAAAAAATGTTAGTAAACAAAATTGATGGATATGAAATATAACATATAATAATAATAATAATAATAGTAAGAAGAAAAAGCAATTATTTTATATAGTAAATATATATAAAAAAATATTGGCTTTTTTCTCTTTTAATTTTATGTATACAGGTCTTAGTTTCAATGCACCCCTTTCAGAGTAAAGCGCCATCTGTGATGAATTGAGTCAACTACAGTTTTAGCCCCTACTAAAATGGCGGCCCATGTTATTTGTCATAGGCTATGGCGCCATCTATGATGAACACTAAATGGTTCATACTAAAAAATTTTGTCAAATGGTGCATTGTGGGAGTACTTTTGAACAAAAGAATTACATTTTCTTGTTCAATGATCTATAGCGCCACTTATAGAGCAGTGGTAATGCGATGAAAGAATTTTTGTTGGCATTTCTAATAATGGACCCTTTTAGTCAAATTATAACACCATCTGTTGCCCACATTTGCAAACTAGCTTTGGTTATTGCTTATTACACTCAAGTATAAATAGAAATACTAGACTCAGGTGTACCATGTATTTTGATCAGACTCATTACTGGCTGTGAGTTGCCGAGGCTCGAGTAATTAGTTAACTAGGATGTAGGTACCTCCTTATAAATACCCAAAACAAGCTGCCAATATCTTGCACTAGATGGCGTCACAGTTAATTAAATCTATTATAACGATTATAAAAAAAGCTGAAAATGTCAAAATGGGATGTTTGGAAGCGAACAAAAACAGTTTGCAAATTGATTCTCCAGGTGACGCCATGTTCAGGAAAAAAGGAATTAACTCAATGGGATTTTTGACTTAATTGATGTGACGTCATGATGTAGCATTCTGGGATATGCAAACATAACATTTTTTATCATTTTTGCAATATCGTGAAGCCTATAATTTGCACCCACATCATTTCTGGTCATTTACCCAATGGATCCATATTGATTTTGGATGTAGTCCAAGATTCTATTTCCATTTGTTTTTGTTTAGTGCATTCTGGGAAATAGTTTTCATTTCTGTCATTTCTCACAAGCGATGAAATACTTTATGTTGTCAATGAGCATGGTGCCACCTTGTGGATCTATTTGTTAACAGTTTTCGTTGGCATCCTAAGCATGTCCATATTTGTAAAAAAAAATGCTAATTCCATAATTGCTTCATTTTTGTTTCAGGAACTTTCCAGGGTCAATGGCTCCGTGGAATGCGCCATGGCTACGGAGTCCGCACCAGCGCTCCCTTCGGCCTTGCGTCATTTTACCGCAACAAAACCGCTCGTGCCTCTCTTACGTCACTCCGTAGCGACAACGTGACGGATCCAACCAGCGAACGAGATCGCAAGATGGACGACAGTCGAGGGGGCTTTGTGCTCAAAGCCAAAAGCGACGAACCCCCGGCTAGGAGGAAATCCCTGGTGGAAAAAAGCACCAATCTCAAAAAATCAATATTACAGGTAATTAACCCTTGCTTTTTATTATCTCTTTTAAGTAGATATTAGGACGCATTGAATGACTGAACCTAGACAACCTGTTGACCAGTGAGGGCATTATGAGGATGAACCGGATGTGTGCTTGATGGAGTTAATTTAGTCACTATATCCAATTGACTTCTGGGACACCCTGTAATCGTGTACTATGTATATAACTATTAAGCCTTGTTGTATTACTGGTACCTCTTATTAAATTACCATGCCTCTAAATGTGAGGTAACAATTAGGACCTTACCTACTCAAAGGCAGTGCTGCAATCAAACAGATGTGGTTCCAGAATCTGAAAAAAGACTGGAAACAAATCAGTACTGTAACCATCCTCAGAGCTGGCAATATCATACTGGTTTGGCATATTACCATGATATACCATAACATCATTGATGTCAAAAATATGTTAGCAAGAACCAATGATTTTGCCAAAGCAACCAATATGGTATGTTGGTTATATCCGTGCAATTATTTGGAATACTGGTCTCAATATGTCATTTTGGCCAAATGTCAGCGTATCAACATTTCCAACAATACTGATTTTTATGGTATTGGTAGGCCTATTTACCAATGCAACTAATATGGTATGTTGTATATATCGGTACAATTATTTACTGTGCTGGTCCCAATATGTCATTTTGGCCAAATGGCACAATATCAATTAACATTTCCAACAGTACTGGTATTGGTATTTTGGTATTAACCAATGTATCTAAGATAATATGTTGGTTATATTGGTGCAATTATTTGAAATACTGATTTCAATATGTCATTTCGGCCAATTGTCAGCATATCAACATTTCCAACAGTACTGGTTTTTCTGGTATTGGTATATTGGTATCAACATTTCCAACAGTACTGGTTTTTCTGGTATTGGTATATTGGTATCTACACTTTTAATAAGAACTGAACCTAGTATCAAAGCCAAAACTTGATCCCAGGGAATACGACAAAATACATGCTAGAAACATAACCAGAATTGGAATCAGAAAAATCATCTTGGATTCACTACTGGAAGCAGTACCAGAACTATTGTCAAAATTACATTCAGTACCAGGACATGAACTTGAGTCATTGCCCCTCAGTAACCAGAGTCAAAATTATAGCTGGAAGCAGAACCAGTGCAAAAACCATAAACAGAATCAGAATCAGATTAAGTACCAAAACTGAAAACAAATCTTAAAGTAGCCCTGAAACCACTACCAGTATCAGAATTGGTATCAGACGAATTTAAATCATTTAACCTTTATTCTTTGCAGGGATTACGGATTAAAAAGCAACGCAGTACTGGCGACATAGACAAGCGAGGTTCCGGCTCCATCAAGAGCACCGGAAGCAGTACGTCTTGGGCCAGCAACGAATCCTCGCACTCCGGCCTGACCAATACTTCTATGCACACGGACAGTAACGTGAGTTTCGTCAGTCAGGACGACGTCATCGACGCCAATGTGACTGAGACTTACATGGGCGAATGGAAGAACGACAAACGCTGCGGCTTTGGCATAAGCGAACGATCCGATGGACTCAAGTATGAGGGCGAATGGTACAACAACAAAAAGTACGGCTACGGAGTGACCATCTTCAAAGACTCCACCAGGGAAGAGGGCAAGTACAAGAACAACGTTCTCATTACTTCCAACAAGAAGAAACACATCTTCTTGATCCGCTCGGCCAAATTCCGAGAACGAATCGATTCGGCGGTCAACGCCGCCATACGAGCCTCGCAAACCGCGCTCCAGAAGGCTGACATCGCCATTTCCAGGTCAGCTTTTTTTTCATTTCTTTAGGGGCCATCCATAAATTATGTATGTCTTTTTGGGAGGATTTTATGGATGACCCCATTTCCTTGTTGATAGATCTATGGCCTAACCTTATGAGGGATGTTTATTGGGGGGGGGGGGGCGAGTTATAGGGGGAGTTAGGGAATTTCCCCTTTAGCCCTCCCTCCTGGGCCCACACTTGTCCAGTAATTAAGACCTAATACTTTGGTAAATTTTAATAATATTTTTATAGTAACATATGCACATACCTTGTAAGTGCATCAGTGCTGTACTGTAGCTTTTGGGAGAAACGCACTTCATAAGACTAAATGCGTTGTCATTCCTCAGTGTTGCCAACTCCTTGCTTAAAGGGAAAGTCCCACCTTGTAGTAAGTGGTGATGGTGATAGTTAAGTGGCGCCCTCAAGGACACGCATGTATACGTCTTTCATGAGAGCCGATGCCTTTTGTCCAGTAGAGGGCGCTACATACTGTCAGTAAAATGGCGCCTACTTGGGCTTTGCATTTTCAACCATATCCATGTATTCAGGACAGTTTATTTATTGATAGGTATAGGCTCAAATCAAATTGCAATTTCCGTGCCTTTGCTAATTTTTCATGCTGTTCCTCCTACAACCAACTTCTTTCAAAGTGGGACTTTCCCTTTAAGAATATTTAGACATCCTATGATAGGGACTTTTAATCCATAACTACTTTTTCCAACGCAGTGCTGCACGAAGTTGAAAAAAATTCAATTGATGCGTCCTGAGCCCAAACGCACTTATGTTTTTCTGGTTATTATTGGATGCTGGATTAATATTCATCCACAAATTCGAAATTTGAATTAAATCTTCTACATGAGGGGTGTCCATATATTATGTCCCTATCGTGTCAAAGTCAGAACAACCTTTCCCTCTCCCCCCTGCTTTCTTCCCCAAATCTGACTTTTCAAGCACATGATATATGAATGCCCCCTTATCAGAAATCAGTTTTCTTCATGAAAATGTGGAAAATTATGGCTAATTTATCGGTGATTTTTGCAGTACGATCTTTGGCTACTGCCATTGTGCTGAACATGCATCCGATGGCTTATCTTTTTTTGGCAGTTTTTTCTTTTGTGCTTGCTTCTGGAATGGTGGCTTTTTATTACTTATTTCTAAGGCTTGGTCACATGTTCCGGATGCAGTTGGTCAGCTAACATGCCACAGTTCATTTGATATGGCTGTTTGGGTTTTATGGAGTGGAAGGAATGGCCTGTAGCTATGTGGAGTTTGTGGGATCTGGAGGTCAGGGAAAGTAGTGCAAACATTAATGAAGTTGAGAAGAAATGGTACTGAGAAAGTCAAAAGTGGGCAGAGGTCTATGTTTTTTTAAGATTCCTATATTTTGGGAATTTTGGCAAATTTTGCTGAAAAAAATTATCCTACACAAATTTTGCAATGCCCAGGTACATTATAAGTTCCAATTATGCTCCTGTAGTTTTGTGAAAAGAATTCCTATGTAATATACCTATATTTTGGGGAAAATTCTCTTTAATAGCTTACATTTTTGAGAAAAAGTCAGTAATATTCTAAGTATTTGGGAAAATCCTATAATTTCCGATATTTTGGTGAAAGATCCTATAGTATCCTATATTTTTGAAAAAGAAATTCTATTATATTCTATATTTTTAGAGAAAGATCCTAAAATAACCTATATTTATGGGAAAAGTCCAATGATATCCCATATTTTTGAGAAAAAAGTCTTATTATATCCTATATTTTTGGGGGAAAATGTAGTATCCCACATTTTTGGGAGTCGTATAATATCCTATATTTTGAGAAAAAAGTCATTATATCCTAAATTTCTTTAAAATATACCATACAATTTTTGAGGTTTTTGGAAAAGATCCTATATAATATCTTATATTTATTGGAAAAATGCTATAATATCCTATATTTATAACAGAAATGCTATAATACCCTATATTTTTTTTTTTTAATTATCCTATAATAGCCTATATTTTTTTGGAAAATATCTTATAATAGCCTATCTCATTGTATCATATATTTTCAGAGAGAAATGTACTATCCTATGTTTTGGGAAAAACTATCATATAATATCTTATATTTTTGGGAAATCCTATATAAAAGCCTATATTTTTTTAGAAAAAAAACCCCCTGTAGTACACTTATTTTTTAAAACAAAATCCTATTGTATCATATATATTTTCAGAGGGAAACTTACTATCCTATGTTTTTGGAAAAACTATCATATAATATCCTAGATATTTTTGGGGAAATCCTATAAAACCTTATGTTTTTTTTAGAAAAAATGCTGTACTACACTATTATTTTTTTTAAAAAAATCCTAATTTATCTTATATTTTTTAGGGGAAAATTTATTCTATCCTATTTTTCTGGAAAAAATATCCTATAATATCCTATATTTTGGGAAAATCCTATTTATTATATCCTATAGTTTAATAAAAAAAAATCCTAGAATAGTATTATTTTAGGGAAAATTCCTAGTATATCTTATATTTTTGGCAATATTCTTATATTTTGGTGGAGAAAAACTGGAGCAGTAAACGCCTATATACATTTCTTTTTGATATTTGACTCAATTAACTTAAAGCTGAATAACTCTTAATGATGGTACTCTTCATCAAAGTCCATTATCAACCCTCGGGTATAACGTAACCTGTCATAACATGGCAGTAATAGCAATCTGATATCACTCACTGGTAGCCAATGTAGGAGCCTAATAACTGATCTGCCTCATTTTAAATGATGGATTTCGTAAATAAGCACTTAGTGCCAGCTATCATTTTTGCGTGACTTTTTTTGGCTAATTTTTATTTAGCAATTAGTTGAGAAACTCAATCCGGAAATCAAAATAGGATAGGCCTACTCACACATTAACAATAAATTACGTCACTTAAAATGCCTCGTTTAAGCCTATGCAGTGGGGCAGAACTTTCTGGATTTTTCTAATAATATTTTTTTGTTTGTTTGTACTTGGAAAATAACAAGTATTTCTGAGTTTATTTTATTTTTTAACATTAAGTGGTTTAGGAACTCGTGTGAACCACTTTGGTCAAAATTGAGGCTAGGGGATAAGCGAATAATGGCTGTAAGTGCTAATGGAAGGATCAATTTACATCCTATGGGCCTACTATAATCCGTTAATGGATTTATTGATTGTATTAGTTTTTAGAATATTTCTTGTTTTTTTCTAGGAATTTTTGAACCCAAAACTAATGTGGAATATTCCAGTATTTTTTGATTAATGCGCCTGTATGTTGGCAATACTGCAAGCGTAGGTGTTGGCAATGATTGCTAGGCTTTAAGGGGCATATTTGGCTACAAGGGGTTACAGTTTTTAGTGAAACATTAGAGACTTTCATGACAAATATTTCTGACTAGATAGAAAACTGGTTAAATAACACTTGTGTTTTGAAAAAAATAGCACAGCTGTTGATAATTTTTAGAAATTTGTGTAAATACAAATCAATTTGAAAGTTAAAAATAGAAACACTAGATGCAAATTGATAACTGTGGTTGTGACACTTGCAAATTTTAAACAAAATTTGCAAAAAAATTATTATGATATTTGAAATGTCAGAAAAAAAGTTAAAATAAGCTGAAAATAAAAAATAGGACCAGTTTTTGAACAAGTATTAGATAAAGAAAGCTCTAGAAATGAAAAGCAAAGTAAATAAGAAAAAAATTAGGAAATTTCGTAAAATATTGAGTTTTTTTAGACTTTTGAATTTTTAAAATTTATTATTTTTTTTAATATTTAAATTTTTAAAATTTATTGGTTTTCTTTAATATTTAGATTTTTAAAATTTATTAGTTTTTTTAATATTTAGATTTTCTAGAAAAACTTTTACTTTTAAAAAATGTTCAGAACTGTTCTTTTAATAATTTTTTTCTGCAATGTATAAAAAAAAATGTAAGAAAAGTTTAAATTTGATTATTGCATTTAAACTTTTTTAAAAATATAGTGCAAATTTTAAAAGAAAATTGCAAAAATTTCTATGCTGGAAAATAAAATTTAGTTAATATTACCGGTACCCTATATATATATTTTGCAAAAAATAGAAATTTAAGCAGGATAATTATTACAGTATAATAAGAAAAGTAAGCCAAATGTGCTTTTTGGCCACTAACACATCCGATTTTCATACTTTTTGTGCCTAACCCACATGAAATACATACAGGGATG
>JAQIXP010002009.1:0-16325 GCA_034700285.1 Proteroiulus fuscus | reverse complement strand
TATTTTTCTTTGATTTTTATTACAAATTTTATTAAAAATGTTATTATAACTTATAAAATGTTAAGAAGACTAAATTTTTTTTTTCTCTTTTGTTTAATATAAGGCTTTTATTTTTCAGAAATCGCTACATTTTTTCTTAAATTTATACAAAATTTGATTATAAATAATTATTCAACATATTTTTCTTTTTAGAAAAATGAACATATTCAACTTATGAATTTTCTCAATAAAAAAACTCTAGAAAGTGTTATCCAAAAAGATACAACAAACTGAATTATTATTTTTTCTTGTAAATTTTGCTAAAAAAAACCCCTTATTTTCTTTGAATTACTTTGTAAATTATCATTCATTTACAACAACAACAAAATTCAGATCAGTTTTCATGTTGTTAGAATGGGAGAAAAAAAGAAATGCAAGATCAATGATAAACAAAATACGACAATAAACTAATAAAATCAATTTATGCAAGAAAAGAAAATATCGATAAATTGAAGTTTATGATATCATTTTCCAAAAATGAGCATTTATAAATAGTTACAAATCAATTTATGTAGCGCTCTGAGATCATATGCGTCTTGAATGGTGCGCTCACTTGAAATCTGTAAAGCTGCTTGAGAGCGGTTCAACTTTTTCCCCCAAATACCCAAGCGTCCCCCAAGACATTCCCCCATCCCCCAAATACATTAATTTAAAAATAATTAATAAATTGAAATAAAAATTGAATTCATAACGGCTTTTTTTAAAAAAAATAGAATGTTGTAGTAACCCGACCAGCCGCTTGATGGCAGCAGGTGCTACCTAGCGTTCCATAGCGCTCTCAGTTTATGCATTTCGAACGGTGCGCTCACTTGAGTATCTATATTGAAATGTGAATAGCAGCTTGAGAGCGGATCCGCTTTTTACTTTCCATTCCCCTCAAAGACCCAGACGTCTGAAAAAAGGGGCCCAAAATGTAAAACTTGTCTTTTCTTTATTCCTTTGTGACAATTCTTTTAAATTATTTGGCTTCTGAGCAGCTCGACATGAAACTGTTGAAACCTTGCTGGGTTTCCCATGATGGTGAGAAAATGAAATTCATTTTTAACGGGCTTTTTTTGCAGGTTTTGCGAGTGAAAATGTGCGTTCCAAAAGTGGCTGCTGGGCTCATTGTAGTCTGCTAAATTAAGACTTTTTTGGTTCAGAAATGCATTTTAAAATGATAAATATTGGCTGAAAAGTGCTCATTAATTTCTGTGCCAATTTTTGGTACCTGACAACTGTCAGTTACATTGAAATTGATGTGCTTAAAGGGTGTAGGCCTATTTGCTAGGCTTGTTACTAGCTGTTGGAACTGGCACCAGTGCTATTTTTGTTTTGGTTAAATTTTCAAAAATATTGGTTAGGGTTGTTAAATGGAACAGTTTCTGCCCTTAAAATTCATTCTGAGGAACTTATAAAAAGTGCATTTTGATGTGTAACCAGGTGTCGGTATCTACTAACTGCCGAAAATCAAAATTTTACTTTAGTTAGGTATGCGGCGAACAAACTTTAACGAAAAATTGAAGATTTCTCATGTTTTTATGGAGGTTAAAGTTACAGAAAATCTGGTGAAGGCTTGTGTGCAGTTTGTAAGAATAATTGCAGAAATGCTGGAAAAATAGCCACCTGTTAAATTTTGCAGGAAACCTGCTAGTAGCATGATTTCAGAAAAATTTAATGCTAAAAGAAGCTGCAGGAAACCTGCAGTTTATTGAGAAGCTGTAGAAAGATTTTAGTTTATGGAATATTAGAAAAATTGTGGGAAAACTGCAGTTTATAGATAAATTGTAGTTTGCAGTAGATTGGAAAGCTTGTGGAAAAAACTTGCAGTTTCCAGAAAAATTGTAGTTTACAGAAGATTAAAAAAGCTGAAAGAAACTCAGTTTTAGTTCACAAAAAGTTTAGAAAAACTGCAGTCTACAGAAAAATTTTAGCTTATAGAAGATTAGAAAACTTGTAAAGAAACTGCAATTTACAGAAAAATTGTAGTTTACCAAAGATTAGTAAACCTGTAGAAAAACTGTAGTTTACAGAAGATTAGAAAAACCTAAGGAGAAACTACAGTTTACAGAAGATTAGACAACTTGTGGAAAAACTTGAGTTTACAGAAAAATCGTAGTTTACAGAAGATTAGAAAAGCTTTGGAGAAAGTGCCGTTTACAGAAAAAAAATGCAGTTTACAATCGACTAGAAATACTAGTTTCCAGAGAAATTGTAGTTTACAAACGATTAAATAAACTGCAGTTTACAGAAAGTATGTGGTTTGCTGAAGATTAGAAAACCTGTGGTGAAACTGCAGTTTACAGAAATTTGGAAAAATGCAGTTTCCAGAAAAGTTTTACTTTACATAAGATTAGAAAAACTGAAGAAACTGGAATTTACAGAAAAAGTGTAGATTAAAGAACATCAGAAAAACTGGGAAAATGCAGTTTTTTCTGCAAAATTGTAGTTTACAGAAGTAGTATCAGAAAAATCTGCAGAAATTCTGAGGTTTAGGACTACTATTTGGAATTTTTTGCCTGTGTAAGGCTGTAAGCAGATTGCTCGTATGGATAAGCTTGCTCACTTTTGCAAGGAATTCTGGGAAAACCGGGGTTCAGTTCCCGCTGCGGTGTGAATTTTGGCACAATTTCCTCGCAAGTAGAAAATTTAATTAGATAATCGAAATGGCCCAGTTGGCTGGAGAATGGCACTGATTGGCTGTTTTCTAGTTCACTTTTTACCTGAGCAGAGTGTAGTTCTTTGACCCGTTTTTTGGACAGACGGTTCTAAAATGCTTTTCCAAATTGTTCTATTTTCCAGGACATCCCATTTTCTCCCTGGACATTCACCCGGATGGGTCGAGATTTGCCACGGGGGGCCAGGGTAAACCCAAAATTCTATTTTTTTTTGAAAATTTTGCTTGTTTTTTTCTCATACGGTGCGGATGAATTGTACAGGAGAGGATTCAGGGAGGGTCGTGGTCTGGAACATGTCCCCCGTGCACAGCGACGAGGACGAGAAAGACGAGAATATACCGAAAATGCTGTGCCAGATGGATAATCACTTAGGTAGAGACGATAAATGAAAATTGTTACTGTTTCTTTGCATATTTATAAGGAAATTCTTGTTCGGTAGCTTGCGTGAATTGCGTCCGGTGGTCGAACAGTGGACGGTACCTCGCTTCCGGGGGAGACGATAAAGTCCTGATGATCTGGCAGACGGGAAAGTCAGTATTGTTGGAATTTTGATAAATCGTATTTACAGAAATACCCAAAATTAGCCCAAAACTGGCGATTTTTAGGAAGAAAATCGACATTTTTGTGGAAATTTTTATTTCCGAAATCATGATTTGTGCCTAAATTGGGTTTTCCGATTTGTGATTTATCGACAGAAATCTTAAATGTTTTATGGAATTGTGATTTCCGAAATTCCTGCCAAAATTGTAATTTCCAAATCATGATTTTTTTTGTCCGAAATCTGAACTTCTATTTAATCGCGATTTTTAGAGAATTTTAGATTTTGCTGAAATCCAGCTTTTGCCACAAAATGGCAAATTTTTAATCATGGTTTTTAAAAAATTCGCGATTTTTGAGAACTTATGAATTTTAAGTCGTGATTGTTGCAAATCTGAATTCTAAAAATCCCAATTTTGGAAGTATCGCAATTCCAAAGTTTGGTTTCAAAATCATGATTCATAAATGTTAATTTTGGCATTGTCACGATTTCTTAAATCGCGATTCCACAAACGTTTTGTTTTTAGTTTTGAGAATTTCATTCAAAAATAAGAAATTTGGACAAATCACAGTTTTTTTAATTTCGAAACCTTTAAAATGTTGATTTTGTTTTTCAAAATCACGATTTAGGCCAATTAATCGCGATTTTTGTGAAATAATCTTACTTTTTTTTTTTCGAAGGGTCCCAAATCAAACTTCTTTCATTTTTCAATTCAAATCAACTCATTTTTCTGGTTGAACAGATACTTGGGCGGTTCGACCATCCTCGGGGGCGGAAAGGTCAACGTTGAGCAGTGGCGGTGCGTGAGCACGCTGCGAGGTCACTCCGGTGGTAAGGCAAACAACCCAGTTCGCTCTTATTTTGAACTTGAACGTGGGATTAAGCTGCTGTCCAATTTGCAGATATTTTAGACCTGGCCTGGTCACCTAACGACGCGCTCCTGGCGTCCTGCAGCGTCGATAATTCGGTGATAATCTGGAATTCGCTGAAGATGCCAGGTAATTAGGAATTTTGATGCGACCCCGTGTCGATTGCTAACGTACCAAACTTATTTCTGTATTTTTTTTTAGAAATTGTGACGGTTTTGCGGGGTCACAGTGGTCTAGTCAAAGGAATTGCTTGGGATCCGGTCGGAAAATATTTGGCTTCGCAGGTTAGGACTTAGTTTGGATCCTTTAATGTAGAAATTGTTACTTTTTTGTTGAAAACTGTGGAAATTGTTACATTTTTGTAAACAAAAATATGGGAATTGGTTACATTTTTTTGAAAAATGTGGAATTGGTTAAATTTTTTGAAAAAAATGTGAAATTGGTTAAATTTCATAAAAAATATGGAAATTGTTAACTTTTTTTGACAAATTTTGGAAATTGTTACATTTTTTAAAACAAATGTGAAATTTGTTAAATTTTTTAAACATTAGGAAACTGTTAAATTTAATAATAAAGATTGAAAATTGATAAAAATTTTAAAAATATGGAAATTGTTACATTTTCTAGAAAATATGGAAAATGTTACATTTTTTTAAAAAAAAAATATGGAAATTGTTCATTTAAAAAAAATTAACATATGGAAATTTTAAAATTTTTTAGAAATATGGAAATTGTTCATTGTTTAAACCAGTATGGAAATTGTTAAATTTTTGCAAAATGTGGAAATTGTTATATTTTTTTTTGAAAAATGTGAAATTGTTACATTTTTTAAAAAGGGGGAAATTTTTACATTTTTAAAAACATGTAATTTGTTAAATTGAAATTGTTAAATTTGTTGGATAAAAATGAAAATTTTAAAATATATTCAATAAAAATATGGAATTGTTAAATTTTTTGAAAGATGTGGAAAAATGTGGATTTTAAAAAATATGGGAATTGTTAAATTAAACAAAAAAATATGAAAATTGTTAATTTTATTAAAAAAAATTGAAAATTGTTAATTTTTTTAAAAAAAAATGATAATTTTTAAAATTTTTTAAAAATATAGAATTGTTAAATTTTTTGAAAGTTGTGGAAAAATGTGGAATTAAAAAAAAAAAATATGGTAATTGCTAAATTAAACAAAAAAATATGAAAATTGTTAATTTTTTTTTTAAAAATGGGAATTGTTACATTTTTTAAAAATATGGAAAGTTTCAATTTGTTTTTAAAAATATGGAAATTTTTATCTCATCCCAAAAAAATTTTTGAAAAAATATAAAAATTGTTAAATTTGCAGGAAAAAAATCAGAAATATTTATCTATGGCCAAAAATTTTCTGAAAAAAAAAAAAATAATAATACATTATATAATTTTCAACAAAACATGGAAATTATCTCTGCTATCTAAATTTTCGAGAAAAAAATCTAGAAAAAGTTATTCTGCAAACTATTTAATCTCCATTCTCTATTCCTTGATTTAGTCGGACGATAAGACGCTCCGGATTTGGCGGACAGCCGATTGGCACCAAGAAACCCTTGTCACCGAACCGTTCAACGAGGTAAAAACAGACTTAATTCATGTCCCGGTTGTGAATTTGCTGAAAAATGTTTGAAATTTTTTGAAATTCGATTAGTGCGGAGGGACGACGCACGTGTTACGGTGCAGCTGGTCACCGGACGGTCAGTACTTGGTTTCCGCTCACGCCATGAACAACTCTGGACCGACCGCACAGATCATCGAACGGGACGGTTGGAGGACCGAGAAGGATTTCGTCGGCCATCGCAAGGCCATCACTTGCGTCGTAAGTCCTCTCGTTTGGGGGGTTTTCTGCCGGACTTTTCTGATATTTTTCTTAATTTTTATCATAATTTGCAGCGTTTTAACCCGAATATCCTTTCCAAATCGCTGAAGATCGGCGGCAAGGTAAGCATTTTGTTATTTTCTTATATTCGAACATTTTGAAGAAAAAAAAATTCCTTTAATAATATTCCTGCATTTTATAGAAAATTTTTTAAATATTCCTATATTTTTTGGGAAAAATTCATCCAGTAATCAAATATTTGAAAATTTTTCTTATAATAATCCTGTATTTTTTGGAAAATTTTCTATAATATTTGTGTATTTTGTCAAACCAACTCCTATTATATTCCTGAATTTTAGGTTAAAATTCCTTAATATTTGTATAATTTTTTGGGAAAAATTCATCCAATAAATATAATCGAATATTTGGTAAAAATTTTTCTTATAATATTCCTGTATTTTTTCGGAAAATTTCTATAATATTTGTGTATTTTGTCAAACCAACTCTTATTATATTACTGTATTTTAGGTAGAAATTCCTTAATATTCGTATAATTTTTTCGGAAAAAATTTATTTTATTTTTATTTCTGAATTTTGGGACAAAATTTCTATAATATTTGTGTATTTTGTAAAAATAATTCCCATAATATAACCTGTATTTTAAGTAAAAATTCCTTTGTATTCCTATATTTTTTTTGGGGGAAAAATCCTCCAATAATTGAATATTTGGTGAAATTTTTTCTTATATTCCTATATTTTTTTGGGGAAAATTATATAATATTAATATATTTTATGATAAAAACGCAATTCCTATAAAATTCCTTAATTTTAAGTCAAAATTTCTGTAATATTCCTGTATTTTTTGGCAAAATTTCCTGTAATATTTTCATATTTCGGGAAAATGTTTCCTGTAACATTGCTGTATTCTGCTCAATGTTCTGGAATTTTTTGAATAAGAAATTCCAATATTCTTATATTTTTGGAAAAATGCCAGTAATCTTCTTTACATTTGGGAAACATATTCCTGTACTGTTATTATTTTTTTAAATAGAAAAAATCATTTATTTATTTATTTGACGTTGTGAAAATTTCCGATAATATTCCTGTATTTAAAAAAAAAAAAAAATCCGTTAGTGTTCCAATGTATTTCTCAAAAAATCTTTTTTATTTTCTTATATTTTTTTGTGAAAAATTCCTGTGATATTCATATATTTTTGGAAAAATTCCCAATAATATTACTTCATTTTCGTAAAAAGAAAAAGTTATTTTAAAAAAATGTTATTTTTTTCCTACAAAATTATGAAAATTGTTATGATATTCCTGCATTTTGTGAAAAAAATTCCTGCAATATTCGTATAATTTGGTAAATATTCCTTTAAAATTGGTGTTTTTTTCATCAGGTCCATCACTATTGCTGTTGCGCCATCGGGAGCCGAGACCGGTCGTTATCCATATGGGTAAATTGAGCCTCTGGTCTTAGTCCCCTTACCGTGAAGTGACTCGCTGTCAGTCAATCAGTCGTTCTTCCATCTCTTACAGCTCACCGCCTTGAAGAGGCCGCTCGTCGTCATCCACGATCTCTTCTCCAATTCCGTCTTGGACGTGTCCTGGTACGTACATTCCAAACATTTTGTTTGTCAAAATTGCAAAAAAAAACCTGGAATTTACGGAATTTTTACGTAAAAACTTATAGGAATCATCGAGGGGACCAAATCATGGCCTGTTCCTGGGACGGGACGGTCGCTTCCCTGACCTTCGAGGACAACGAAATCGGGAAATCCCTGAGCGAGGAACAAAAGGTCGGAACAAGTTCATTTTTTCCAGATTTTAATTTTTTTTTTTTATCTCAATTCGATTTTTTTTTTAAAAATCCCACGGGAATCTTTTCAAAAATTCCAGAAATCCTCAAGTGAATCCCTCTCCATTCAAAAGTAAAGCATTTGGCCTGAATTTAAAAACGTATTATAGCGCCATCTGTGATGAACAAGTTTCAATTACCATTTGTCCTATACTAAAATGGCGGTCCATGTTATTTGCCAATATACTTATAGCGCCATCTATGATGAACAACTCCAGCTACTGCTTTTCCTCCATACTAAAATGGCCAAAAATTGGTTTTTTTTTAATTTTTGCAAATCTTAATAAAATCCCGTTAATCAAATAAAATCTTATAAATTCCAGTAAATGGTATGGGATTTCTCAGTCTAAAAATGTGGATTTTCAGACGCTGGAAAATACTAACAAATTATGTTGTCAATCTTGAATCCCCTCAATCGAGATGAAATCTTGCAAATCCCAAATAATCCCCGAAATCCTGTAAAAATCACTTTAGTGTAGGATTTATCAATCGTACCCAGATAAATGTCGATTATCTTAATTTTTGGAACGAAATATCAAAAAATCATGTTGTATATCTTGATGGAATTTTTAAATATCATAATTCTCAATTGAATCCATGAAATCTCCTTAAATCACATGAAATCTCATAAAATCACATGAAATTTCATTAAATCGCATGAAATCTCATAAAATCACATGAAATCTCATAAAATCACATGAAATGTCATAAATCACATGAAATCTCATAAAATCACATGAAATCTCATAAATCACATGAAATCTCATAAAATCACATGAAATCTCATGAAATCTTTTAAAATCTCATCAAAATTAAAAATCGCATGAAATGTCAAAATCCCATGAAATCTCAAAATCCCATGACATCTCATAAAATCCCATGAAATCTCAAAGTCCCATGAAATCTCAAAATCCCATGAAATCTCAAAATCCCATGACATCTCATAAAATCCCATGAAATCTCAAAGTCCCATGAAATCTCAAAATCCCATGAAATCTATAATCCCATGAAATCTCATAAAATCCCATGAAATCTCATAGAATCTCATGAAATCTCATAAAATACCATGAAATCTCATAGAATCCCATGAAATCTCGTAAAATCCCATGAAATCTCATAGAATCCCATGAAATCTCGTAAAATCCCATGAAATCTCCAAATCCCATAAAATCTTTCGGGGATTTATTAGTTGCTGCTGATTAACGTTACGTCTTTTCGTCCTTTTCTCTCGCAGGACTTGTATTACCAAAAAGTTTACGGCAAGAGTCTGACCATGGCCAATCATTCCAACTCCATCAACACCGTCATCGAGAATCCGGAAATCTTGAGGCTCAAGGAATCCCAGAACAAGGAGCCGAAGGTCCAGGATCCGGAACTTGAAGCACAAAAAGTGGTCGTACAAGCCAAGGTAGTTGTTTTTGGCTCCTGGTTTTTTGGGAATTTTTCCCTTTCGTCCTGACCGGAAGTTCCTGTTCCGATTCCAGGGACCTTTGAACCGGCAGATAGAGGTGCGAACGGCGGACGGACGGCGAAGGATCACACCCATGTTCATTGCTCCCGCTCCCGACGTAAGGTGAGTACATTCCGGTCCAAAAAAAGCTTGAATAATTTTCTCAGATTTTCCAAAATCCAAAAAAATACCTTCAAATAATTTTGTCAGATTTCCCAAAATTCAAAAAAGTCCTTGAAAAATATTCTGGGATTTTACAACATTTTAAAATATCCTTGCAGAATTTTCTTGGACTTTCCAAAATCCAAAAAAATCCATTAAATATCTTCTCGGATTTTCCAAAATAAAAAAAAATCTTTAAAAATTTTCTCGGATTTTCCCAAATCCAACAAAATCCTTGGAAAATATTCTGGGATTTTACAAAATCCAAAAAATTCCTTGAAGAATTTTCTTAAATTTAACAAAATCAAAAAAAATCCTTCAATAATTTTGTCGGATTTTCCCAAATCCAACAAAATCCTTGGAAAATATTCTGGGATTTTACAAAATCCGAAAAAATCCTTGAAAAATACTTTGGGATTTTACAAAATTTTAAAATATCCTTGCAGAATTTTCTTGGACTTTCCAAAATCCATAAAAATCCTTAAACATTTTGTCAAGTTTTCCAAAATCCAAAAAAATACATTAAATATCTTCTCAGATTTTCCAAAATAAAAAGAAAATCTTTGAAAAATGTTATCGGATTTTCCAAAATCCAAAAAAGTCCTTAAAGAATTTTCTTAAATTTTCCAAAATCCAAAAAAATCTTTCAATAATTTTGTCGGATTTTTAAATATCCTTGCCGAATTTTCTTTGGACTTTCCAAAATCAAAAAAATCCATTAAATATCTTCTCTGATTTTCCAAAATAAAAAAAATGGAAATTTCAAAAAAAATATTCTCAAGTTTGTAATTGTGATTGGAAGAACTTATTCATTTTTTATAAATATTGCTCAAAAAAAATTGCAACCAAAAAGTGGAGTTTATCCAAAAAAGATAAAAAAAAAGTAAAAAATTGCCTGAAAATTTTTGGAGAAAAATTGTAAATTTTGCATATTTTTGCTAAAAAAGTGTCAAAATCTCCACCTTTTCTAGTGACATCCCGCAGCCCTTCAACAGCCGACCGCATCCGACGTTCAGTTCGTCGACGGAACGTCAGAGCAAAATCGTGATCGAGAAACGGGACGAGACGCCGTCGACGAGTACGACGCCGACCTCCTGCATCACCTCCAATTCGGACATTGCGTCGGGAGCCGTCGCCGGAGTTCATTCCGACTCGTCCCAGCCTACCTTCGTCACCAGCAAACCCATGGTCAACGGCGTCGATAACGTCAAGGTGAAAAAATTGATCCCATTTTATGGAAATAAATTTTGTCAAAAAATCAAATTAAAAAAAAAAATGCCAATCCATTTAGGTTATCCAGCTGGCTCCGCAGCCGATGGCCGTTTCCGTGGCGCCGACGTCGACGCCAGAGTCGCTGTAAGATCCATTTTTTTTTGCAAATCCGACGCTTTTTTTGGCAGATTTTTGGGCTAATTTTTGGGATTTGCTTCGATTCTTTTAGGAAAGTTTTGGACAAGACGCAGTACAAAGATAACTACAAGCCAAAGCTGATCGAAGTCCGGAAGGAGTCGACGAAGCCGATGCTGAAGAGGGGTCCCGGGAGACCCCCGCTGGCGGAACGGATTGCGCAACAACATGTCCATCAGGTAACTAGCCTCTCTCCAGGGAGAAAAGCCTCAAAATTTTCCCCGAATTTTCCTAGAATTCCTCTCAAATACCTTTTTGTGGTGGAATTTAAAATATGTTTCAAGTTCCTTTTTGTGCTGGAATTTCTCAAAATCCTTCCCGAATTTCCCCGAAATTCCTATTAAATATCTTTTCGTGGTTTAATTTCTCAAAATACTCCTCGAATTTTTTTCAAAAATTTCTCGTAAGTTCCTTTTTGGGGTGAAATTTTTGAAAATTCTGCCAAATTTTTCAAAAATTCTTCTCAAATACCTTTTTGTAGTGAAATCTCTCCAAATTCTCCCCGAATTTTTCCAAGAATATGTTTCGAGTTCCTTTTTGTGCTGGAATTTCTCTAAATCCTTCCCAAATTTCCCCGAAATTCCTATTAAATATCTTTTCGTGGTTTAATTTCTCAAAATACTCCTCGAATTTTTTTCAAAAATTTCTCGTAAGTTCCTTTTTGGGGTGAAATTTCTGAAAATTCTGCCAAATTTTTCAAAAATTCTTCTCAAATACCTTTTTGTAGTGAAATTTCTCCAAATTTTCCCCGAATTTTTCCAAAAATATGTTTCCAGTTCCTTTTTGTGCTGGAATTCCTTAAAATTTTTTCCTGGATTTCCAAAAAATTCCTCTTAAATACCTTTTCGTGGTGGAATTTCTCAAAATACTCCTCGAATTTTTCCAAAAATTTCTCTTAAGTTCCTTTTTGTGGTGAAATTTCTGAAAATTCTGCCCAAATTTTCCAAAAATTCCTCTCAAATACCTCGTTGTGGTGGAATTCTTCACAATTTTCAATGATTTTCCAATGATTCCTTTTAACTTCCTTTTTTGTGTGCTGGAATTCTTCAAAATTTTCAATGATTTTCCAATGATTCCTTTTAACTTCCTTTTTTGTGTGCTGGAATTCTTCAGAATTTTCCCCGAATTTCCAAAAAATTTCTCTCAAATACCTTTTTTGTGGTGAAATTTCTCCAAATTCTCCCCGAATTTTTCCAAAAATTCGTTTCAATTTGCTTTTTGTGGTGGAATTTATCAAAATTCTTCCCGAATTTTCCAAAAATTCCTTTCGAAATCTTTATTGTGGTGGAATTTCTCAAAATTCTCCCTAAATTTTCTTTCAAATTTCTTTTTGTGGTGGAATTTCTCAAAATTCTTCCCGAATTTAAAAGAAAATTCATTTCAAATTCATTTTTGTGGTGGGATTTTTCAAAATTATTCCCAAATTTCCACAAAATTCTTTTTTGTGGTGGAATTTTTCAAAATTATTCCCAAATTTCCCTAAAATTCCTTTCAGATTCCTTTTTTGCAGTGGAATTGCTCAAAATTTTTCCTAAATTTCCTTTCAAATTCCTTTTTAGTGGTGGAATTTATCAAAATTATCCCTGAATTTCCCAAAAATTCCTTTCAAGATCTTTATTGTGGTGGAATTTCTCAAAATTCTCCCCAAATTTTCTTTCAAATTCCTTTTTGTGGTGGAATTCCTTTAAATGAATCCCGAATTTTCCAAAATTTTTTTCAAATACCTTTTTGTGAGGAAATTTCCCTAAATTCTGGAAAAATTCGTTTCAAGTTCCTTTTTGTGGTGGAATTTATCAAAATTCTTCCCGAATTTAAAAGAAAATTCATTTCAAATTCATTTTTATGGTGGAATTTTTCAAAATTATTCCCGAATGTCCACAACATTCCTTTTTGTGATGAAATTTCTCAAAATTCTTCCTGAATTTCCTTTCGAATTCCTTTTTGTGTTAGAATTCCTAAAAATTATCCCCGAATTTCCCTAAAATTCCTCTCAAATACCTGTTTTTGGTGAAATTTATCAAAATTCTACAAAATCCCACTCCAAAAACTAGAGATGAGTTAGCCCAGATGCTTCTTTAGTCAAGATTTTCATGAAAAATTCTCAATAATTCTGGAAAACCAAGAGATTTTTTGCAGAAATTTGGACTTCATTTTTGTTATTTTTTTTTTTATAAACCAGACGGTTCCGGAACGGGATCTTCCTGCACGACCGGCCACGTTCCACACAAGCTCAGACCTTCATCTTCCGGCATTGCGGGCGGAGAAAAGTCACAGCGTCCAGGTAAGAATTTTTTTTTTGAAAATTCTGCCGATTTTGGGAAATATTTTCAAAAAATCGTGGGTTTTTTTTTTGCTTTTAAGGTTCCTATGAGTCGGGGTGAGCCCGCTATGCTCCTCGAGCTAGAAAACTCCATCGCCGCGTCACACAGCGTCGTCGTGCACAAGCTGAAGTGCTCAAGGAGTGACGGCCAATCCTGGGAGGTCCTCCTGCCGGCCAAGGGCTGCGCCACGGCCGGAAGCAGGCATCTGGTGTGCATCGTGTGCGACGACTGCAGCCTCTCGGCCTACTCCATCCATGGACGGAGGCTCCATCCATCCCTCGTCTTGACGTCGATGGCCTCGAGGCTCACTTGTAATGGACACTACGTCATGGTCATCACGTCGAAGGGGTTTGTTACCGTCTGGTAAGTTTTTTTCCCCCAGTTTTTTGTGATTTTGGAAAGGGAATCTGATAATTTTTCCCGGTTTTTAGGGACCTGAAGAATAGGACGGTGCTCGTGAAGAATGAGTCGCTGTTGCCGATAATGTCAGGTGAGGCATTCTAAGGATTGCAAATTTAGGCAATTTTATTTAAAAATTGAGTGAGTCGAGGTCAGGGGAAAATTGTAGGAAAAGTTAAGAGGAAAATGTGCAGAAAGTCAGGCAAAAAGGAGGGAAAAGGTCAGGTAAAATGAGCAAAAAGGCGGGTAAAAATGTGCAAAAAGTCAGTTAAAATATGCAAAAAGTCGAGATTAAAATGAGCAGTTAGTTAGATAAAATACGCAAAAAAGTAATGTAAAGATTTTGAAAAACGCGGATAAAAGTTTGTAAAAAGCCAAGTAAAAACTTGCGAAAAGTAAGATAAAAATATGCTAAAAGTCAAATAAAAATATGCAAATATTTAAGTAAAAAAATGGAAAAGTTCAGGTGCAATCATATGCAAAAATTTTAAGTCAAAATATGCAAAAATATACGTCAAAATATGCCAAAATTTTACTCAAAATTTGGTAAAAATATACGTCAAAATTTTACTCAAAATATGGTAAAAAATATAAGTACAAATATGGAAATAGTCAGGTAAAAATATTGCAAAAAAAAAGATTTTTTTTGCAAAAATTTTGACAAAAGTCAGATAAAAATGTACAACTAATCAGATGAAAATTTAGAAAAATTCACGTCAAAATCTGCAAAACGTCAAATAAAAATATGCGAAAAGGCAGATAAAAATATACAAAAATTCAGATAAAAATATGGAAACAGTAAGATAAAGATATGCAAAAATAACGTGATAATATTGAAAAATTCAGCTAAAAGTGTGTAAAAAAATCAGTTAAAAGATTGCAAGTCAGGTAAAATAATGCAAAAAATCAGAAAAAAATATATGTAAATAATGATATAAAATTATGCAAAAAGTCAAGTAAAATATGCAAAAAAAGTCGGGTAAAAATATGCAAAAATTCTAGTAAAAATATTTAAAATGTCAGGCAAAAATGTGCAAACTATCATGACTAAATGTATGAAAAGTTGAAAACAAAAATTAACGTTATTTTATCCCAAATTTAGGAGCTTCTCAAGACCTGACGATAAGCGGAACGAGCCTGACGGACCGAGGTTGCCCTGTGGTCAGCCTGTCGATCGGCAAATCCTATACTTTTTCCGCAGAAATGGGCTGCTGGTTAGTTTTGAAAACTTGACATTCGGAACCAACCTTCAGAACTGACTTTCAAAAATGTGTTTTCACCTTTTAAGGATGCTCATCCATAACTCGGAAGACGTGATGCAGCAGTGTTCCGATCATCACTCTTGCCTTCCGCCGCAGCTCACGGTGACCGGAAATAGCCTTCCGCTGGCCGCCTTGCAGTCGCACTTCAAAAGGTTCGGGATTTCGACTTTCCCGGATGCCTTTGGGACGTTTATTCCATATTTTTTTTCTCTTATTTTCAGACCGACTCAGCACGCTCAGCGCCTATTCCGCAGCAATCCCACAATGCAGCAGGCCACCACCCTGTGCCACATCGACAATCAGCTGACGGCGGCACTGTCGCTCAATTCGGCCAAGGAATTCAAATATTGGCTGCTGACGCTCACACGCTACTTAGTCCAAGAAGGCAAGTTTTTAATTTCATTTTCTTCATAAATTCTGTAAAGGGGGACCTTACGAAACAAAAAAATCCCATGTTAAATCCCATTGAAAATTCTCAGTTTTTAATTTTGTTCTCTTCATAAATAGGACAAAGGGGGGACCCTTACGAAACTGAAAAGTCCCATGTTAAATCCCATTGAAAATACTCTGTTTTTAATTTCATTCTCTTCATAAATAGTGTAAAGGGGGGACCCTTACGAAATTAAAAAATCCCATGTTAAATCCCATTGAAAATGCCCAGTTTTTAATTTCGTTCTCTTCGTAAATAGTGTAAAGGGGGGACCCTTACAGAACTAAAAAATTCCATGTTAAATCCCATTCAAAATTCTTAAGTTTTTAATTTCGTTCTCTTCATAAATAGTGTAAAGGGGGGACCCTTACGAGACTGAAAAATCCCATGTTAAATCCCATTCAAAATCCTGAGTTTTTAATTTCATTCCGAAATTCCACTCACTAATTTTGTCATTTGGTAAATCTGCAACAGGATTGGAGGAAAGGTTGCGGGAATTGTGCGATACGCTCCTGGGTCCAATCCGTTCCAAAAAATCAACGCCGGCTGCCAAAGATACCAAAGACGACGAGCTTTACATTCAGGTATCCCCGCCGTCATCTTGTTTTTTGGCCGTAATTTTTTTACGAGGCTAATTCCGATCTTTCATTTTTCTTTCGATTCGACGCCATCATAGGGGTTGCACAAGCACGACCTCTTGAGGGAGATCCTGCCCATCGTCGGCTCGAACCTTCAACTTCAAAGGCTGTTTGCCGAGTACCAGGAACAACTGGATCTGAGCAAGACGTGATCCGGCGTTATTTCGGCGAAGGTCTGTCTCTCGTTTTAGCTTTTACTGAAAAAGCCTTTACCCAATTTGTGCGCCGAGCCATGACCTTGGCTCGACATTGCTAGGGGACGCAGGGCTCGTACTAAATTCTGTAGATGAGTTACTTACTGGACTCTCTTTGAGATGCAAGCTTTTTTCTGACTATTTTGACCCAAAAAAAAAGTTTTGCCTGACTTTTCCTGATGAAATATTTTTTCCTGACTAGCAAGAGTTTAAGGGGGCTGTCCACACTTTTAAAAAATGCATGCTCCTATGGGAATC
>JAQIXP010002008.1:0-16326 GCA_034700285.1 Proteroiulus fuscus | reverse complement strand
GTTTCTCTTCTCTGTATTTTCAACCATATTTGAAAACGTATATTCTACCTAATTTCTACTGAAATTGCTACTTGGGACAGAATAAGAGGTCAAAACCACAACAAGAAAAAAAATGTTCTGACCAACTAGCCCACTGACCATTACCTTCTTATATTTTATATAATAATATCATACATGTGATTAAAATGCAATGACAATTTTATAATATTTTCAAATCACTGAAACATAATCCCCAAAAATCACACGATCCATTACCAGAAACTAAGAAAATTTCATTAGAAATAGAAGAAAAAAAGTTAAAGCAATGCATTTTTTCGACAACAAACTTTCTTTCTAGAAAATGCAGCTCCCTCTGTAGACATGTTCAATTACTAAACGAATATTCACAGCCAGCCATTGCAAATAATAATAATGATGATGGTTTCAAAGGATTTACCGATGCTAACTCATAGATGTAGATGACTAGCGGATATGTTGGCTAATACTAAAGATTAGTGGTACTTAGGAATGTCTACAGTGGACTTCTAACTCCTCATGTTTGTTCCTTTGGCCTGCTTTTTCTGCATTGGAACCAGTAGAGCACGTGAAAAATTGAGCAAGCATCTATGGAATATGCACGTGCAAGCCTCGTTCTTAATCAGTTCCAAAAGAAAAAAAGCAGGCTTATGGAGCTAGGCCAATTTAAAGTGGACTTTAGGCCAATTCAACTCCTGCATCATTCGATTCTTGATCGTGATTGGAAACCAGTTGAGCACGAGACTTGCACGTGCATTTTGTTTAAAAACTTGTCCAATGTTACACGTGTAAGCCTCGTGCACAAGTGATTCCAAAGTTTAAGCTAAGCTAAAGCACTGTTCGCAAGATGCTTTGCTCATACTGGCAGCCATTTTGGCTGTCAAAAGTCTATAAACTAATGGAATGATGTGTTTCATTAGTTTTCAATGCAAGAAATGAAGGCCTATATAGATCACTCATCTGCTGGAATTATGCCAGCTGTTTTGCAATTGTAGGAGGAAGAATGTAGGTCTATCACGACTTAAATGTCTTAAATGTAAATCAACATTGAAAAACAGGTTAGTTATGTGCGAAAACCTATTTGAAAGTTTCCATAGCACCTGAAGGAAGAAAAAATTAAAACAAGCGATGCTGTCATACCTTTGACCATCAACTTAAAAAATTTCCATTAAACTAATTAAAAGTCAGCCTTAAACCTAAAATGCTGCTGTTTCATGGTTTTTGGTGGGCCAATCAATGCATCACGCATCATTCACTTAGATCACGCAGGGAAAATAAAAAAGCAAAAATTGTTTTTACGTCTCATACGATTGTAGCAAAAGCCAACAGGCGGTAAAAAGATACATTTACCCAGTGTACACATTGTGCACCTGAGGAGGTTACATGACGTCAGATTCCGTAATCAAGAGTCAAGGTCATCCTTATCTAGTGTGCCATAGATGCACTCGTGAGCACCTTTTTCAAGGAGAGATACTTTTTTTTCCTTACGATTCAGCGGCAAATATTTACAAGAAACCCCAAAGAAACACGTGCTGTGAGGGATGATGATGGGGTGGGACCAGGGTTAATATCAATCTGTTTGAACCTAAACTTAACAATAATAACACGTTTCCTTATTTTGATAGATGCATGATTTTAATATAAAAACAGGGCCATGAAAACAGGTGGCCAGACTTGTTGTGGAATATCACGGTTGGGGCCCCGGAGGCAAAACATTTGGAGTCCCAAGTACAACGAGTACATAACATTTAACAAAATGTAAAACACAATTACTGTATACTAAGGATAATTTGGCTGTTTGTTTACGGCCTACAAATTTCGAAAATCGTGTTTTCGTAAGAAAATCATTAATTCTGCAACTTGGCCCGGCTGGCGCCCTCTAGGGCATGCATGCCTATGTGTTTCATGAGAGCTGATGCCTTTCATCTCGTAGAGTGGGCTACATACTGTCAGTAAAATGGCGCCTATTTTGACTTAATTTAATTTATGTCCCCATCTTTCTACCACTTTTTTCCATAACTCCTTTCCTCCAGTAGTGCCATGACATCATTTATGCATAGCCCAACCAAGTTTTATAGAAATGATTCTCTGGTTAATATGTTACAGTTACATTTCCAACAAAATTATTTGCTTTTATTGATATATTTAAGTCTAGACTTCAACAGCGTGCAGCTCAACCAATGCTTGCAAACGTTTGTAAACATTTGCCAGTTGTTTGATTCAAAAAAACCTACTGTTGTTTGTGACTATTTGTTCAATGTCTCAGAAGGGTCCCTATACCAAAAAGCATTTTATCCAAATATTTGCGAATATTTGCAAACGTTTTGGTGCAAATGCAGTGAAAAAGCACCTTAAACGTTGGCTGACCAGTGTAGCGACATTCCTGCAGTCTTACACAACCCAACAACACGAGGGTTTCAACAGGTAAAAACGGGGTGACGAAATCGCCAAAATATGCCCGTAACCAAAGTCATACCAAACCCCGCCTTATTTTCTCCTCTAGATTAATAATTAATTACGTCATAAATGTTTGGGTAGCGAGGAAAAAGAACATTTACAACGTTTACTCGGAATTCTGCCACAAATGGGTATACTAAACGGCTTCAAGAAAATAATAATAACAATAATAAAACAGACACCCGATAATAATTCAAATATAAAAAAAGTAAATTAAATGATCACGAGCTCAAAGAGTAATAATTTACGTGAAAATAATCTATACTTTTCCCCTTGAACACATTAAGATTAAAGAAACAAAGGTGACCTTTCCATATATGTACTTAAACTTGAAAAAAATAGGCCCCCTACATCAAAACTAAGTCAAAAATTATTACTTTTTGAAAATTTTATTTGTATAACAAGAACGATTTATCCTACTTATTTAATGGTAGGAGGAAGAGCATAAGGAAAGGCATGGAAATTGAAATTAGACTTGATCCCAACATACAATAAATAAAATGTCCTGAATACATGAATTTGGTTGAAAATGCAAAGCCCAGATAGGAGCCATTTTACTGACAATATGTTGCGCCCTCTACTGAATAAAAGGCATCAGCACTCATGAAACACGTAGACATGCATGTCCTAGAGGGCACCACCAACTTTCAATGTCTGCTGAAATCTAGGGGAAAATGGCGCCTAACATGTATTTGGTAAACGTCGTGATTTCTTGTCACAGCCATTCATATCTAGTAAAGTGTAAACAATTTAAACATCACTGGTTACAAAGTGGGATTTTCCCTTTAATAGGGTACCAAACTGAATTGCACTGCAGTGGTCATGACCACACGAAAGTCTGGCCCTCTTAGAATTTGGGAATTTTCATTAATTTGCATCAATGTCAGGGTGGATGATATCAATCCCATTTCAGGACCAACCTTATGACCTCAGCCATGTATACAACATTATTAGGACATGCGAGGTGAGGAATGACATTTTTCACTTGAGATATCATCTATATTTTTAAGGCGTTAATAAAAATTGTGTTAAATATACACGCTGGAAAATATGACAGCAGGTGATTTTTATTTTTAAAAAGAAAAATATGAACTATGCTGGGGAACTCCCCGTGCCCTGTGGCTTAAAACAGCAGAAATGCTATTTACACAGCCTTAATAAAATATGCCAAATTTCATTCATTGAACTTAATTTCCCGAAAATTTAAGATACAAGTCATATGTCAGGAATGCTCATTTTGCAGAGTTGTACTAGGCTATTGATAATGTAACATATTTGCATATTTTTATACCTCCCAGTGAGCCATATCAAAGTATAAAATTTCTTCTCGCAAATATGAACAAAAAAATTAGCAATAAATGTAAATCATGTATGTTTATATTGACATATTTCAAAGGCTTATAAAAGTTCGCATGCGGTCCGCCCCAGAGATCCAAATGGCAAATTTCGAGAAGAGAAGCCCCATAATCAGCCAGCAGGTATCATGACAAATTGAGCATCATGGCCTGCAAATATTTTTCACATAAATGCGTATACTTAATAATTTAATAAAAAATATAGGTTAATAAACTGCATAATGCTAAGAAAATTGATGACTAAACAATGCAATGGTATCGCCAAAAAAGTGCTTAAGGAGGTTAATAGCTAATTGAAAACTACTTTAAAAAATCCCATTTGACAGTATTAATACGAGCTAATTCATGATTACAGGCCGCTACCTGTGTCAAGGCGGGTTTCCAACTATACTAAATATTGCTTAAAGCTCAAAAAACTTGGGTTTTGCAAACCCTTCACATTTGGGGAAAAAACGTCAAGAATGCATGCCACATTAAATAGCCTAACATGCTTTAGAAGTCTTAATTATGGTGTAAAGATACAGCTAATGAACTTCAATTTTTAGTAAAAACAAAATAATTACCTCCCAATCTTAATTAAAAAGTAATTCTAATATTGATTAGTTTCAGTTTATTGCTTATATGCTTATATTGCTCATTGCTTATATTAAACGTATACGTTTAGATTGGACTAGTGTGCTTGGTGCAACCTGCCAAGCCCCAACCCAACCCAAATAAAAAAGGATTTACAGTTTATATTTGCTTAGCATTTTCAGAATAAATATTAAATGCTATAATATGCTAAATGCTATAATATAAAGGCTATTAAATTTTAAATGTTATAGTGATACCCATTGGCTCATATAGTAAACCAACTATGACCAAGAAAATTCCAGTTTAAATTGTATGCAAGGTTTATAGTTCAATACATACACATGCACATCGTTTAGGGTGTCACATTGTCTAGCATAGTGTCAAGGTAAATGCATGGTTGGCTTACTACAAGCCAAAAGGCATAACTGTCCAGGCTTATTTACATGGTAAAAACAATAAATGAATTAAACTACACTACAGCTAGCTCCTCACCTAAAGAATGCAATTTTATATATAAAAGCAGGGAGACTTTTCTTCTTTCAAAGGATTGCAAACTATTGTTGTATACCACAACCTGCTGGTCAGTGGTCTAACAAATATATATATATGGTTAATAGAAAACGTATTGTCAGAATAATACCAGTAGGCCTATACGTGTAATAATGTTTGTGATAAACCTTGACTTACAAGTTAGTACAACATACTGATGTCAAATTTATGAATCCAAGAACTATTTCAGAAAATTTTTGATTACTCATGTTTACTTAATAAAGCGTACGTAATAACCCTATTGAAGTACATCTTCTAATTTATTAATTTTCTGTTTATGCTGAATTTAAACTATACTCTTTAGAAAGTTTTGTGTTTTGTGAATACTTTTTCCAGAGTATTCAATAATGTTCCCTGAATTCCCCATGTTTTCCTGGCTGTAAGTGTAACAATCATGGCAGAAAGTGTAGCAAATTCCAAGGGTACCAATGCTCAAGTCTAGTAAAAGAAATGAGACAAAAGTGCCTGGATCATGTCTCTATACTAAATCCATAAAACGTATACACTCGTTCCACCCACAGAAGAGCATAGCCAAAATATAATGTTTCAATGAACCCCCTAAACAGACCATTGACACTTGCACTAATCCTGCTGAGTTTAGTATTTTTAAAAAACAAAGAAACAATATTTAAGAAAATATGTTCAAACCTCCAGCCATGCAACAACTATACACTTAATAACCAACTCAGTTTCATTTAATTTTTGGGTACATGTTATAGTTTAACATCACCAAAACAGATTTACCTTATTTGGGTAAGAGTGATCCGTTGAAGAATTCTGACCCGATCAAACTCAAATACAAAATTGGAGTAACCAATGCTTTACGATTTCATAAGGTCACACACAAACCCAACTTCTAATATACATTGTTGCCATTGTCCAAGAATACAGCTAACACAACAATTTCACCAATTGATTAACCCAAAGCTATTTCTTAAAGGGAAAGTCCCACTTGGTAACCAGTGATATTTAAGTTGCTCACACTTACTAGACATGAATGACTGTGACAATAACAATTGCAGCAGAGTTTAAAAATTGAACAAATTTTCCATAGATTTCAGCAGACGCTAAGTTGGTGGCGCCCTCTAGGACGTGCATGTTTACGTGTTTTATGAGAGCTGATGCTTTTTGTCCAGTATAGAGGGTGCTACACACAATCAGTAAAATGGCTCCTACTCGAACTTTGCATTTTCAACCAAATCCATGGATTCAGCCTTCAGGACATTTTATTTCTTGACTGGTGGGCTCAAATCAAATTGTAATTTCCATGTCTTTTCAAGTTTTTCAAGCTCTTCTTCCTACAATCCACTACTTTCAAAATTGGATTTTGCCTTTAAAATATAAATAGATTATTCACAGAAATTTTGAAAGGTAAGAATCCTTACTATTTACTCTATTTAGATTTTCTTTATCATCAAATAAAATAAAAAAATGGCTTTCAAGCAAGGGATAATTGTAATGACTTTTAATTGGAAATGAAAAATTTATTTTTAGGGAGATGAGAGGTGGATTTGAGGGAGAGGGGGGTTAGAGACCGAGGGGTACCAGCTATCTCGGGTTCAAGGAGAATGCAAACACCCCAACAGGTGTGTGCTCTTCCAATCAACCTTGCCCACCCAATTACACTTGAATTTAAATAGTTCTAAGGCCAATGAAATATGCTAATAGGATTACAGTATTAAAAACACACATTCACCTAATGCCAAATATGTGCTAGTCAAACCACATTAGTGCAGGGCGTAGGCAACTTGTGATCGATTTATGTAATGGCTTTTACACCCCCTTGTTAAAAACCAAAATCCTAAGGTCCGTTATACACGCATAAAACCAAATGTTAATCACACCTGAAAATTTCATAAAAAGCAAACAGAGAAAGGCATTATAAGGACAGTATGTTGTATATTCAAAATTTAAGATTATGATCATGGAAAAGACAAACTTTCAAGGTGTGAAAAGTGCAGCGAGTGTGCACCTGTACAGCATTAAATTTCTCGTTACAGATTTATAATGTGTCAGTAGTTACATGAAAGCTTGCATGTTTAAAGTCTGTATATATATATGTAAATATTCAACTTTAAGACTGCTTGGCACCTGAGCTCAACTATTGTGGGTTGGTACAAATCAATCTATTAAGTGCATGCATGTACTAAGCCAATAAACAAAAGAAATACTACAATAACAATCGCATGCACTACAATATACAAGACTGACCTTTTATCACGAGTCATGTAATTTATGTAGTAATTAAAGTATTGTTATTTCATGAAAGTCCAACATAGATCGATATGGCATGTGTCCAGAAATATTAGGCCTACCAGAAACTGATGCTTTTCTGATATACTCACATGCAAAATTCTGTAGAAACTCAGATGGGAAATTAAAGGGGAAGTATTATTTTATGACAAATGATAAAATTTTTAAATGCTAGGTGCATCAGGACATAGAATAGAAATAAAATAAAAATACTGAAATTAAACTTAGCATTAATTAGAAATCACAATTTTTAAGTAAAACATGGGCAGTGCCACATTGCCTTATCTCAGGAGTACATGAATCACAAAATATCAGAAATTTTAGCACAATCTGCTAGCAATAGGAGAAAGGGAGAAAGGGTCACCACTGGAATCATTCAATTTTGGCTTCACTTTCCTTCTATGCAAGTAATGTATAACATTTCCAATTTTCACAATGTTAATTTTTTTTTAATTTGAAGTCAAATTTCTGATATTTTTAGTATTGCCCAGCAAATAAAAAAAATATAATATCAGAAATGTGGAGAATTAGTGACCTTTATTTCTAGAGATTCTTCAGGAAATGGAAATCTGAAGTTTCGATTCTTCTAGAATTTTGATAAATTTGTGCAGAAAATGGGTTTTAAGAACGAATCCGACACTTTTAATAAGCAGGAATGTGCAGGACATGTCACAACTGTTTTTGCAAAAATCCTACAGAAACGCAGCATTCAAGATAAACATTGCAATCCATCTATTGGGGAAATTACTGGCCCTTTTAAGTTTAGGGAAAGTTCAAGCAAGGTTCAATTGGATTTAGCTGCACATTTAGGATACATAATTTCAAAAGCATTATTAATAGCTGAAAGCCAATGAAAAAACAAAAACAATGTTGTTTTTCCATCATTCCTCATACTTTATCTAAGGTTTCTTTCTAAGTACATGAACGTGCTTTTTTTTAAAAAAAGTGCTGAAATATTTTTGGCACACTTTTTTTTTGTCCCAAAACAATAAACTGAGTGGTTGGGGTTGACCTCAAAAGGTAAAAGGACCTAAGTGACTTCAGGTGCAGTGTGGCGCCCAAATACAGCCAAATAAAGGGGCAAGTTTGACGAAAATCACAACATCACCTGAAAGGCGACAGTTCTCCTAGAGGACCTCTTTTTATAACTTTGACAATTTCTGTAATTACTGCTGGTTGAACAAAGCAATTCCCTGTACAAGGATTAATTTTTACCCAGAAATCTTGTCAAAGTCGAAGATACCATCGAGTAAAAACAAGCCGTTGGAGCATCCCTTCGGACAAGCTTCTAAAACGACCACAATTTCGGCTGATTGTCTCCGAAATGGCTGTTCCAGGGAAAGCTCGGAGCCTCTCAAATAGCCTTATTGATACTTTCGAAAGCCTTGAAACTGTGCGGTTTCAATCTTTTTAAAAACTCTGTACCTGATTGTCCCTTGCAGGTGATTGATGATTGCATGAATTCCCTCAAAAATAAACCAGCAAAATGCACTTTAAAAACAAGCAACAAAACAAACCTGCTACTTCAAAACAATCAATTTTACAATTTTACAACTGGATCCAATTAACGTTTGCTGGCCATACCTAACGGAATAGCACTGGATTCTCAGAAAAAACAACAACAAAAACAAATATAAACAGTGAAACGTGCTGTTGTTGTAATATCATGTATGGTTGTAGTCATTGTTGTCAATTTACTGTTAATAGCATTCCGCTTAAAGGGAAAGTCCCACTTTGAAAGAATTAAGTGAGTTGTAGGGAAAAGAGGTTAAAAAAAATTATAAAATTCATGGAAATTGCAATTGGATTTGAGCCTACCAATCATTAATTAAAATGTCCTTGATTACATGGATTTGGTTGATTATTTTGAAAATTAGTCGGTTATTTTTTGTGTGAATTTGTGGTGCATAAGCTCTACCAATTAACCAATAAAATTTCTGTACAATATATGCAGACATTTTGCCATGATTATAAAATGTTAAAGAGGCAAAACATGCATTCACTTGCATGTAAAAGGAATGGAGATTTTAGCCCCTGACCCTTAATATTTTTAGAGCATTTTAGGAAGAATTAAAATACACTAGGTTCAAATTCAGAATGATTCAGCAAGCAGATTTTATATATAAGTACTTATATAAGTGAGGAAAACATGTTATCAAGGAAGATACGTCCCTTATTACATATTAACCAATGCATTTTTCTCATTAGTAATTATTTTATTATCAGAGAAATATTGGCTGGATTATATCTAACTTTTCTGGGCATATTCTAATGCTGCATAGGCAGTTTCACTTAAAAATTACAAGTTTACTCTTCAATAAATACAAAATAATATGTCTATGTCAATTTATCGATGAAGTAATTTAATTAAAGGGAATATCTTCTCTACGGAAATGCATTTTAATGCAATTTTTGATATTTATTATTAAATATATTGCCTCAAGATTATTCTTGCCTGATATTTTACACAATATTCCCCATTCAAAAGTAGTAGTTGAAATCAATTCATCACAGGTGGCGCTTTACTTTTTGAAAGGGGATTATTTCACCTGAATAAAATTATTTTATTTTAACTTGTTATTTTGAAAAGCAGTAAAGCAATCAGTCCTATTTAGATTCATTAATGTTGAATTTATATCTAAAAAGTTCACTGATATGAAATTAAATGTCATGCAGTCAGCAATGTGACTTCCCATACTTATTTTATCATATTTCATTCTAAAACAGACAAATTTGCCTGACTTGCAGAATCTGACAGCTCTGTATAAAACATATTTTTGATATTAAACAAAATAATTGCTGGTTCCCATATATATATATACATTCTGGTCAGTGTTCAGTGAAAGGACGATCAGGCACAGAACACAGCACAGGATGAAGCCAACAAATATCCAACTGATTGCAATTGACCCCTATAATTAACCTGGCTTAAAAAATTGCCAAAGCATATAAGGGCTAAGCAATACCATTGGGGTACAAGAAAATTCCACTTGCAAATAACAAAAACAACTTATTTTCACAACAAAATAATAATGGTGTCGAGACAGAAAGATGGATCGTTTTTTTTTTTCTAGAAAACTGTTCAGTAAGAACCTAAAAATCAAAGGAAGGGTCCTAAATGTGTTTCCTATTTTTAGCTGACCGCCATGAATCTTAAACTTACGTGAATGTCAGGTGATAGTTAGGTGAACAGCTCTTTTGTACTAGACTTAAAAGTTCCCAAATTTACTCAAAAATTGCCTTGTCTCTTAACTGAAAAGTTATGTTACTTACTTCGCTTATATGCTAGTCATGCATTTAAGATAAACTAGTCGATAACTAAAATAAAAATTCCATTTTTAATTCTTAAAAAGTCCACTAGAGTGCATACCACATCATACCGTAAGCAATCAGTTACTAAATCACTTATTTAAATTAATCTTTCTGTAGAATAGTGGCAAAAAATATAAAAACAAATACACTAAAAACGCAAAACTACTAATTTCTTAACAAATCACAGACATCAGCACAAAATATTAAATTTTTTGCGGAATTTTGCCAAATGCTTACGAGCATAAAAGCCAATCTAGGTAGGCCTAAGTGTGTGTATATTTTGGCCAAAATTTGCAAACAAGTTTTTTTACATCTTTTACCTGACAGGTAAGTGTGCCAGCAAATGAGGGTGCGCCACCTATCGTCTTATTTCCCAATTAAAATGTGCCAACAAGTGCAACACAAGTTCTCACCGTAACAACATATCTCATATTTGATATTGTAACTACAAGTATAAATGAAATTAAAATGAAATAATAAAACTTACAGTTAGTGAGCAGAGATTTTCGCAGGACTTGGAATAAAATGACAGAGGCGCCACCTATAAATACAAAGAAAGTATAATTGTAAAATGACAAGCTTGAAAAATCCTTTGAACATCATATACATGTCATGAATCAACTTACGTCGTTAGTCAAAACAACAACATTTGTCAAGCTTACAAAGTGTACCTTTAAACTAATATGTGTCTGGTTAAAATTAATAGCTTAGTGCAATTAGAATAACTCAAATGAAATTAAGGCGGGGAAAGAGCATGCAACATTGCTTCCAGTAGTTTTATGTAGATGGTGCTGTAACCTGTCATCCTTGATTCAACAGCTAAAGCGGCTGTTTTGAATGTTGTAACAGTAGTTTCAATGTCTCAAGCATAAAATTAGCATCTTTAGTGATGCCATTAAGATATTCAAAGCAGAATTCAATTAGTTAATAAAATAAATAATGTAAAATCTAATAAGAAAATTTTTTTTTCAATATCATGGCTAAAATTGTAGGCCTACTATATACTGTCAGTTTTATTACACCATTTCGTTCTATTACAAATTCACACTTGACCTCTCAGTTCATATATATGAACAACTTAGGGCCAATTGTACCAACAAGGGTTAACTTTAACCCACTGTTAAGCGTAGGTTTTCTCTACTTTCCTGAATTTTCATTGGCCCAAATCGGTCACATGATCAAAATAAGTCAGGGTTAAGACTTAACTGTGGTTGGTACAATTGGCCCTTAGATGTCAGTCTCAAAATATTTATCAAAAAATAGAGGTAGGGGGACCTTCAAGTATGACATCACAAAAATGCTCTGAAAAAGCATTTGCAGAACGTTTGTCTTCTGAAAAGAGGGGATTTCAAATGAAAAACATTCCAAAAATGCCTTTTCACTTTGTTTTTATTACAGATATTTAAATTGTTAGCAATATAGGATGGCTTTATTTTTCAAAAGTTCAGCTAACGTGTTAGAAAATGCAGGGTCCAAATAAAAGCCATTGACAATATTATTATCACTTGCTTGGGAGCCATTTTGTTTTTTTTGTTTGCAATTTGATTGATGATAAAAATCTAAATAAAAATTAAAAGCAGAAATTTCTGCTAATATTCCTTATATTTATATTTTAAAGAAGTAATAAAAATATTATCCTTTGGAGGGTAGCCAATGCTAGCCTTTCTCTTTTGGGGAAAACCATAGTTGACGTCATAGGTAGACCATTGTGACATCACATAGGGACTGGGGTCAACAATAGCTAACCTCCATTAAAAGGTTCCAATATTTTTTGGCCCTAGGCCCGCCACCTAGTGTCAGTTTTATTTTCATCGATTGCAGTTGCCTTCCATGAGGGCTTTCATTGGTTCGCAAGAGCAAAAAAAATCTAAATAGTTAGGATTTGTCTACAACTAAAACCCAAACCATGCCTTTCCTAATTTTTCATGCGAATCCTCCTACATCCCACTTAATTCAAAGTGGGACTTTCCCTTTAATTACATATGTAATACGGTACGTCTTAAGTAGCCAAGCAACTCTTATCTATAATAAAAAACAATTCTTTCGGCCACATAAAAAAGTCGTATTTACTATAAACGACCAAAAAAAACCCACTAAATCTTTTAACTTAAAAAGCAATTTCAGAGTCAATAGAAACAGAAAAGCCTCGAACATTAAAATATATCAAAACAAAAATAAGCGATGAGAAATATAAATATTTACAAGTCTGCACGACAGACTTCCTAGATACAAATGCTTTTTTGTTGTACATTTAAATTTCCTCGAATAATAACTAAATAAAATGAAAATAAAAGCCTGGACATCTTCAACATTAAAAAGGCTGAAAAATACCCTTTTATCAAGCCAGGAATCCCGTTTCATCTTTTTTTAAAATACACGTTTTAATATCAAATGCTTGGCCACAAAAAATGGCACGAAACCCATTCAAGATAGTTTAAAAATCAAAAGAAAACGTGTTTTCAGCAACCTGGGAAGTAGGAAGTCAGCATTATTACAAACTTCAGTTGTAAAATTCTACAGAAATCCAATTTTATAAGAAAGAGAAAACGGTTTTCTTTTCATTACAAAACCACTTAATTGCAATGAAAAAATGAAAGAAAAATAACTGAAAAACAGGCTCAGTATTAAAAGTCTTCTAAAACAAGACTAAAATTAGCATTTTATATAATTTCATGTTTTGCAAAAATACTAAAAACAATTAAAAATCCATTTTTAAAAGGAGTTTGCCCTCGAGGACCACCTTAGAATAAAATCGATGGCTTAATTCACAAGTAGCGAATGAGCCAATGCTGAAAAGTTGGTTTCGAGATATAATGATGGTATAATTTGGAAATAAACAATGTTAAAAGCGTAAAATTTGGTGAACAGATTAAACAATTATATTTGATAGCAAATGTGCTAGTTTTCGTTAAATATAATTAAATTAGTAAATTAATTAATTTGAAAAATAAGACTTAAAATTGCACATTCGCTAGTTTGACTTGGATTAAGTTTGCAGGTAAGCAAAATAAATAAAGTGTAAAGTAGCGAATGTGCACATCCATTATAATTTGCCTATTGAATAAAGTGAATGAAAAAAAATTAGGGAATGTTGTCACATTTGCTACTTTGTATTGTTATAAAAATTCATGTCACGAGCGATTTCTAAAAGGTAAACTAACGAATGGTACCTTTACTACTACTAACTTTTAGGGATGATACCTTGTTGGATATTCGCTATAATCTTCCCTTCTGTGACTTTACCAATAATTATTGGTTAAATTAATTTTGTAACTTTAGTTTAATTAGGGACACTTCCAGGATCACAATTGTTCATTTTTCTCACTTTTTGAAAAAAAAAATTTGACCCATTCGCTACTTGTGAATTAAGCCATCGATATTATCATGACATTTTGAAAAATGGGAAACGATTTTAATGACTTAAAAAAAAAAACATCAGGCAATTAAAAGCCAATCAAAAGGCTAATCAATGAAAGTTATTGTTGCATTTTTTTGTGATTTTAATTTCTTCATGAGAAAGAGAGAGAAACATTGCTAGCCTCTAGCACAACAGATTTCTCAAATAAATTAATATATGATTTCCAATGTTATACTTCACAGCATCATTACATAATGCAGATTCAATTCCCAAAGAAAAAGAAGCCAATGACCTGCAGGGCCAAGGATAGACTGGACAAGGAAGAAAGGCAGTTGCGTTGGGTCAAGTGCAGGTACTTGATAGCCTTCTCCATATCCGGTCCACCTTGCCCAGGGCAGAAGAGCATCTTTGGGCCAATACATGCAATAGGGTTACATCTGCCCCACAACATACATATTCCTAATTTAAAACAAGAATCTTAAGTATGTTTTAAAATACATTGAAAAGTGACTGACAGCACCACGTGTTGCTTGAGCTCAATGTAACCTAGCTGAGTAAGCAAAGATCACAAACTTTCTCAAAATTTTGCATTATTTAGCACTACAGCATCCTAAAAAAGTGTATGAAATGCGTTGCCTACATTCTGATGGCCATTAGTAAAATGAAAATTCATGAAAATAAACATGTTTTATGAAGTTTTCAAAATAGTTGAAAGCAGAACATAAATGCAGGAAATGAATGCTGGTTGTTAAAACGTCACGGAAATTTGTACATGACTTCATGATAATATTATAATCCTTTTTATTACGAATGACCTCTTTTGCCAAAAAGCTCCTTAATTTTGTTTATGCTAATTTTAGTTATCTTAATTTGTAGCAAGTTTATAGTCATCTCCTACAGCTACTTAAAACTTAAAACAGGACAAGGTATTTTAAGGAAACAGGTCAATTCATCAAAACGTACGTGACCTTAAAGAGTAAAAGTCACTAAAATATTTTCTTTGGAAATTCTACCCTTTCAAAAGTACTCCCATAATGCACCATTTGACAAAAAAACCCCTCAATTTTCTGTCATCTTAGTATGAGTCATTTAGTATTCATCAATAGATGGCGCCACACATCTATGACAAATAACACAGGCCGCCATTTTAGTATGGGCTAAATTGTAGTTAAATTATTTTCCTTAGGGCCTACAGATGGCGCTTTGCTTTTGAAAGAGGGGTATTACCACTTAGCATTCCTAACTAACAACAAACTAAATAATAAAATTCTACTTTCAATTTTGATAAACGTATATGAGGGTCAATCATAAAGTAATGGTATTTCAATATCACTTTTTTTTTACAAAGATGAGACAAAATAAAAGGATTTAAAACCCTTTATTTTAAAATTTGGTAAGGAAAACTTTCATACACTTAAATACCTAACTTATCACCTGGGATTTTGCCTATAATTTGAAGTATTTCGCAAAATGAAACAATCATAGCGAATACAACAATTTTAAATAAATGCAGCGTCACCACAATTTGAATATAAATATTTACTTATATTAAATCTCATTTCTGACAGAATCAGTTTAATATTTCACAAGGAAATAAAAAATAATTAATTTTTAGAAATCTCGAGTGAGATTTCACTTCATCCCTCCTGTTCCTTGGTGAGATATGGTAAAAAGCAAAGCACTACCTCCCTTAACTCTATAAAACCTAATGTGATTTATGGATGACCCTTTTTGTTTTCTTTTTTATCAAAGTATTTAAAAAACATTACAACTAACAAGAATCTAAAGGCACTTGGAGTCCACCAATAAAATATCTTCAATCATTAAAAAAATTATTGCATATCAAAAATTCATAAATTTAGAGCCTTCCCACAATCCCACTGTATAATAGCGTAGGTTACAGGTAATTTTCCAAGAAGCATTACAAGAAACTATAACTACACTTGTTAGAACATTATTAAAATGTATCAATCGCCATGTTTTTTCTTAAAATATATAAGCAATCCAGAATCAAAAGGCCACCGAAATTGCGCCAACATTAAATTTTAAAAAAAGGATTAAAATTCACGCATATTATATAAATAAAAGCAATTTGCAACCTTTTAAAAACGAAAAGAAAAATCTAAATGAGTACAAAATTCCTCAACCTTAAAAAACGAATTTCAAAGATGTTCGTGACTAGCACACGTTTCCGGGTTCACTTTCCATCTCATAATGTCCATAAATTGTCACAATAAATGTTCAATTTCTCTTTTTAAATTGCAGTTTTTCACGACTTTTTCATCAGAAATATCTGAGAGGAAAAAGTATTACCATGTTCGACGATTAAGAGAGGAATTCGGTAGGCCTATAGAGCTTCTACTTAGCACTACATAGGCTTTAAGGGAGCTGTCCACACTTTTAACAGCATGGGCCTATGGGGATTTCAATGTTAAATTCGTTTTCTTCAAACTG